>OY744482.1:97149277-97248468 GCA_963556165.1 Tipula helvola
AAATCAAATGAGTAGTGTAAAAGCGTATGTCCTGGAACACCCCAAATGGGGTGGATTTTTATATGTAAATTACAACAACACAAACGATTACATATGTTTTTTAATATGAAGATTACAGTAGAACCACGATAATTAAATCTCTATATAAAATGTAAACGTAAGTATATAATTTTATTAAAAATCCGTTGTTCAACTGTACATTAACTGTACAATATTTTTTTAAGACATTTTGTTAGATGGCAGCACAGTCATAAACTTTAAGCTTTGAACTTTTTAATATTAATTAATTTTTCGATAGATGGTGCACATTTCTTACAGTTTAATTATCAACCACGATAACTAAAACTCTATATAAATGTATCTAAAATCAGGTATTCAACTGTAAATTATTATTATTTTCCAACTTTATCTGTAGGTGTCACTTTAAAAGCTTATTTTATGTACATGGTTTGTAACTTGGTTCAATATAAAGTTTTATTATCAACCACGATAACTCATGAGACCGGTTGGTTTTGTTGGTGTGAGAACGTAACTCATAGAAAAAGTTAATACGCAATAAGAAAAAGTTGATAAAATAATTAAATAAATATCTATAAAATAAAAAGAGAGTAATAAAAAAAGAAAAAGTTTATAAAATTATTAAAATTTGGTGATGTGGTTAGCGATGATCAAGCCAAACAAATAATTTAAATCATAAAAAAAAAAAAAAAAAAAAAAACCACGATAACTAAAACTCTATATGAATTTATCCAAAATCAAGTATTCAAGTGTCTTTGAAAGTTTATTTTTAGGTACTCAACTGTAATAAAGTAAAAAATATTGATTATGATTAATTTCTGTCTATGTAAGAGAAAAATATTCGCTTTTGAAGTGTATTAAGCTGATATATCGCGTTTCATAAAAAATAAAATTATTCACATATACATACATGTACATATAACAAAAATCATCGTGAATAAACTGCTAAGGTCATTAAAATCTAACACATTAATTAATATACATGACTTAATATATTATTAAAGTGAATAAGGTCATTAAAATCTACAAGAAATTTGTGAAGTTCTGTTATTAGTGTTATTGCATAAATATAGAAACGTTTTGTTAATTATTTTGTGAATTAATAAATCTAAATAAATAAAAATAAAATCAGCATTGATACAGATTTGCGAAGCTGATTTATACGTGTTGTAATAAATTAAGAAAACTTAATTCAAATACTGTTTTTATTGTATATCAATTTAAATATATTAAATTTGAATAAATAAAAATAATTTCAGCATTAAAGAAAAAGTAAGTTTAAATATATAAAAAGTTTTTATTATATTATTAGAAATATTTATTATTATTATTATTATTTACTATATTACAGATAATTAATACTAAAATGAACAACTGCGAATTATGTATGTTCACTTTTTCGTCAAAAGACCATCTAAAACGTCACCAGGAAAATCAGCATCCAACAGAAAAGACGTTATGCGATATATGTGGATGTACATATATCAATAAACGAAAGCTGGATTATCACCAAAAGAGATGTAATCGTCTTGATAATTTACAACAGCCAGGACCATCTATTCCATCAAATTCAAGGATAGCTGTAGTAGCCGCTAAGAGAAGGAAAACGGATGATGCACCCGCTGAGGCTGCTAACGTTTTATGTGGTGATTGTAATGTAAGTGTTCCAAAAAAAAATCTGTTTAATCATTATAGATCATTATTACATAAAAATAATTGTTTACAAAACTATAATGAGAATGATGATGAAAACATTCGAATCATTAGCAATGCATTTAAATCCAGAATAATTAGTTATAGGGTTTCAGATGTACCTAATAACTATATTAGTATAAATGATTTTATGTGTTCTATAAAACATAAAATAATCAAATTAATACAGCTTCAAACAGAATCATTTAAAGCTGTTAAAACAAATTTTGAATTGTTTGGTTTATTCACCAAATATGATTTGAAAAATGAATCAAATGTTAGTTCAATAAAATCATTTAATACTAAAAATGCAATTTTAACGGAAGCTACTGATTTGAATGAGATATTTTCTCAGATTGTTTGCACCCTCAATACTCTGAGTGAGGAGTTTCAGGAGAAAGAGTCTGGATGGGCTATGGACAAAGTATTGTTCATTGAAGTGAATTTTAATAAATATAGTCCTATGAGAGGGTCCTCTTACATACCTCTCCCAAAATTTTTTAAAGATAAAAAGGCTATAATCAATGTCCAAAATTCAGATCAAGCCTGCTTCGCCTGGTCGATCATGGCTAGCAAATATCTTAATGTAGCAAATCCTCAACGGTGTAATTCTTATCCTCATTATAGTTCTATCTTAAATTTAAGTAATCTTAGTTTCCCCATGCCATTAAAAGACATCCCAAAATTTGAAAATCAGAATAATATAAGTGTAAATGTGTATGGGATAGAAGGTAATCAAATTGTGGGACCTTTATATTATACAAATTCGAAAAAATCACACCACGTTAATTTGTTGTATATAGACGATGGTGTAAATAGTCATTATTGTTTTATAAAAAAATTAAATACGTTAGTGCACAAACAATTATCAAAAAGAACAAATAAAAAATTCATTTGTGATGGATGTTTAATTTTTTTTCATACTGAAGAAAAATTAAATATTCATCTACAACATGGATGTAACAAAATTAAATGTGTGCTCCCTAATAAAGATAATGATATTTTAGAATTTAGAAATTATAATCATAAATTACAAGTCCCATACGTGATATATTGCGACTTCGAAGCAATATTAAAACCAATTGATTCGTGTACTCTAAATCCTATAACATCATTTACTGAAAATATTTTAAAACATGAACCCAGTAGTTTTGGATATTACATTAAATGTTCATATAATGATAGTAAATCTAAATTTGTTACATACAGAGGTAGTGATTGTGGAAAAATTTTCATTGATAAAATAAAAGAGGATTTAGAAATTATATACAATGACCTACACATAAATCGAAAAATGAAAAAACTTTCCTGCACGGAGCAATTAAATTACAATTTATCAAATCAATGTCATATTTGTAACGGTGATTTTAATGATGATGAAAACTATAAAGTTATGGACCATTGCCATTTAACAGGAAAATTTAGAGGTGCTGCGCATACTAAATGCAATTTAAATTATAAGATAGCAGATTTCATACCAATATTTTTTCACAATTTAAGTGGCTATGATTCGCACTTTATCATAAAAGAATTAGGTTTTGATACGGAACAAATAGATTTAATTGCTCAGAATAAGGAGCGATATATTTCATTTACAAAAATGTTCAAAATTAATGAGATTAAAAAAATTAAATTGAGGTTTGTAGATTCATTTAAATTTATGGCAGCTAGTCTTGATAAACTAGCTAACAATCTTAATGACTCTCAATTCGATGAAGTTAGAAAGAGTTTTTCTAATCAAAATGAATTTAATCTTATAAAGAAAAAAGGTGTTTTCCCATACGATTATGTAGATAGTTTTAAAAAATATGATGAAACTGAATTACCATCCAGAAATCATTTTTTTAACAAATTACAAAATACTGATATATCTGATGAGCAATATAATCATGCTCTAAATGTATGGAAAACATTTAAATGTAAAAATTTAGGTGATTATTCCGACTTATATTTAAAATCAGATGTACTTATTTTAGCCGACATATTTGAAAATTTCCGGAAAGTTTGTATGCAAACATACGATCTAGACCCGGCCCATTATTTCACAGCCCCAGGTTTAAGTTGGGATGCCATGCTTAAATTCACCAAAATCAAATTAGAATTATTAAAAGACATTGATATGATAAATTTTATTAAAAAAGGTATTCGTGGCGGATTAACACAGTGCTCCAAACGATATGCTAAAGCAAATAACAAATACATGAAAAATTATAATAATGATATAGATTCTAATTTTCTTGTTTATTTAGATGCTAATAATCTATATGGCTGGGCTATGAGCCAATCACTCCCTTATGCTGATTTCAGATTTCTTGATTCAGCAGAACTTGATAAATTTAATTTCGATCATTTAACAGATAATGAATCAGAATCAGGTTATATTCTAGAAGTTGATTTAGAATATCCTGATCAATTACACCAAAAGCATAATGATTTACCATTTTGTATGGAAAATATACAGCCACCATACGAAAGTGCAAAACAAAATAAATTAATTGCTAACCTAGAACCTAAAAAAGCATACGTCATTCATCAAACAAATTTAAAGAAATGTATTAAAAATGGACTAATATTATCTAAAATACATAGAGTTTTAAAGTTTAGTCAAAAACCATGGCTCAAATCATATATAGATTTGAATACCGATCTTAGGACTAAAGCTCTAAATGCGTTTGATAAAGATTTGTATAAATTAAAAAATAATAGTGTTTTTGGTAAAACAATTGAAAATGTTGACAAGAGAACAGATGTAAGATTAGTATCACATTGGGAAAATATTGGAAACAGATTTGGAGCAAATACTTTGATCAGCAAACCTAATTTTCATTCTTCAGCAATATTTGACGAAAATTTGGTAGCTATTCAAATGAATAGATTATCGGTTACGTATAATAAACCCATTTATGTGGGTTTCTGTGTTTTAGAATTATCGAAAACTCTAATGTATGATTTTCATTATGATTATATTAAGACGAAGTATGATGATAATGCTTCACTTTTATATACTGATACGGATTCATTAATATATGATATTCAAACTATGGATTTTTATGAAGATATCAAGCCTGATTTAAATGAGAAGTTTGATACTTCTGATTATCCATCCAATAACATATATAATCTTCCATTAGTTAATAAAAAAGTTTTAGGAATGTTTAAAGATGAATGTTGTGGTAAAATTTTGACAGAATTTATTGGGATTAGAGCAAAATCATACTGTATAAGCTTAGAAGATGATAATGAAATAATTAAGAAAATAAAAGGTGTAAAAAAAAATGTAGTTTCAGATTCGATATCATTAAATGATTTTAAAAATTGTTTAAATAAAAATGATAATATAATTAGATCACAATTAAATTTTAGAAGTATTAGACACAACCTATATACTCAATTGTTAAACAAAGTAGCGTTATCAAATTTTGATGATAAAAGATTTGTAATTCCAAATTCATACAAAACTTTGGCATGGGGTAATAAAGAAATTGATAATTTTTATTTTAATTAGTTTAATAATACATTTTATATTTCTTAAATATAATATATATAATACATTTAATGTCTTTTAGTTTTAAATTAAAATATTAAACCAAAATTATATATTAAGTAGTTTTAATAATTAAGAAAATTTTAATCGGTAATAAAAAAAATAAAAAAAAAAAATATAAAGTTTAAATTAAATCTGTTTTATTTATCCACGAGTTATGTGATGATTCAAAACCTAGCCACTTAACATAAACTTGATTACCTTTCTTCTTCAAAACTTTCTCTACGAGGTAAGTGTCAGGATGATGTGTCTTTTGCAGCTCTTTTTCATAAAACCGGCCTGATATTAGCTGTCCCTTATAATCCTCAAGTAAATACGTTACAGGAAATTTGTTGTTAATACTAACAACTTTAAATATTTCAGTAGTCCAATTTGGAGTATAACCTTTTTCGAAAACGGTTTTAAATTTGCTAACTCGAACGAAATCCCCAACTTTAAATTTATTTTTTTGCATTAACTTAGGATATGTATACACTTGTTTTAAAATTTGTTTTTCATTTGCCATAGTAACTTCTACAGGTGCTAATTTAATTGTCCTATGTTTTTTATTGTTGTAATCTTTCACTAATTTTTTTAAAATATTCAGCCACTTGTAAGATCCTTGAAGACTAAATTTCCTCCACATATTTTCCTTAAGAGTTCGATTAAATCTTTCTACTATACATGCTTTTATTGGACTAAATGTTGAATAGTGGTTAATATTTTTCTGTTTCACAAGCTGTTTGAAATCTTTATTATAGAATTCAGTTCCCATATCCGTTTGTAGATTCTTTGGTACTCTTTTACTCTCATTGAAAATTTTTTTTAAAGCACCAACAATCATCTGTGATGTTTTTTTCTTTATAGGCTCAACCCAAGCAAATTTAGAAAAAGCATCGATTACAGTTAGAAGATATTTAAAACCAGCATTTTCTCTTGAATATGGAATCATTTCCACGAGATCTGCTTGCCATAAGTCATCAATACCCTTAATTTTAACATGTCTGCGTATAAAATTTTTACGTGCTGGCTTATGCAATTCATTCACTATTTGAATCCGACTCATTTTATGTAAGTGGATGAATTAATAATGAAAGCATATGAATTTTGGATTGGTATATATAAAATATTGTTTCCTCATAATGTTTAGGATTTATTTAAAACGAGAGATATCTTGGATTATGATCACTATAACATTCATCAAAATGAATGATCTTTAACATAATAAATGTTAGCTAATTTGCCCATAGTGTTGAAAACAGAGAAGTAGCGGAGTCGAAAACCATAATAAGATTGTTTTGAAATTAAATACTTTTTCTAAATAATTTTATATATAATATTGTTTTATTTATTTATTTATTTATATAAAATGAACATTATATCTATCAGTTTTTACCATAGTTAAGTGTTCTTTACACAAATGGTTTAAATTTTGTATTTCTCGATCATTAAAAACGTTGAATCGCTCCGGCATAAATATGATGTTCTCATCAGTCTCTATTAGGATTTTCACGCCATATCTCGTGTTGACTGATTTGACTTCTTGTACCACGTAGTTTCTACCCACATCCAGATCTTCAAATTTGGTTATTTTTTTCTCAGCAAACCTTGGCACATTGTTGAGTTTTTCTAAAAGTTGTTGACGAATATCCATGGTTGGTTGGTTGTTAACAATCTTATGCTTACTATCAAACTGATAATTTTCAAAGAAGCTCACTATAATTTATACTTATTATGGTTTAAGTTGACTTTTAAACACGCGCAGTTTTTTCCAATCTTACCACATCAGCATAAATATTACGAAGTATCGATTAAATACAAACCTTTGTCATCATATCAAGTTACGTTCAATGATTTCAACATCCATATTCGTAAAATAAGGTCAATAAACATGTTTAATCATGGTTAATCAAACAAGTCAACATGTATATGTACATCACGTGGCCCCTCTGAAAACATCATTTTCAAATATACGAGAGTTTATCTAGATCTAGTATAGATTTGTACATTGTTCGAGTCACACGCGAAAAGTAAAAAACCTCATTTAAATGGATTCACCAGTACATCGAGAGGAACAAGGAGATACATGCGGTTTATACGGGTTAGAAGGTGGAATGAATAAGGTGCAGAGTCAGCTAAAATCATTCGAGAAGTTATGGAACAAATGGTTCATCGATCCATTAGAACTATCTCGAGCTGGATTTTACTACACAGGCGTGGACGACTGCATCAAGTGTTTCAGCTGCAAAGGAGTTCTCGAGGATTGGAATATCACCAATGAAATATGGACGGAACATGCATTTTGGTTTCCCGCATGCCGACACGTTAAAAACATTAGAGGTGAAGAGTTTATCGATAATATTCAAACCAAATGGATTCAAGACGGTGTAATTCATTGTAAAAATAATATTTAAGAAATAAAAAATTGATTTGAAAAAAGTATAAATTGTTTTTATTCATTAATTTCTTAGTGTACGAGTACAAAGTTCATTTATTAATTTTTCCTTACATAAAACTGGTATTTCATTAAACAATCTTGAATAATTAAAATAGTTATATCCTGTTACTGGCGGTATAAAAAAATCCTGTATTTGTAGAGAATATGTTAGCTGATCGAAACATTTTTCTTTGTATAAATAGAAATAATTAGCAACATCAGTCCGTACTGTTTCGCTCCAGATAATGATTGATTGCAAAAATGATGATAAAGATGAGCAGCGTTCCCATTCTTTGGAATTTAAAACGATTTTCTTCCCTCCACTCGTAAATATAATACGTCTCTCATTATTTCTGCTGGTTAGCTTTACATCACAATTTCCATTCGTTTTTGGTAATTCAGCAAAGGAAATGTTACCATTGAAGTGGTTGTTTATTGTTGGTAAATTATTGAAAATTGTAGTCGTCCACATTTCAGCACTTAGTGTATGAAATATTGTATTTTTGAACAAGATTATAGTAGTTTCAAAAGTGTTAATATCATAACCAACATTTAGATAACTTGTATGTTGATCATTTAAAAAATATGTATGAGACAACAATAAATTAGGTATGGTTGCCATCTTTTTTTTAATTAAATTATTAACGCTTTTTACTTTAAGCATATTGTTTGTGTTTCAAGGTAAATGTAAACTAGTTTTTCATAAAAATAACTTCCGTATTTATACTCTTCAAGAGTGGTACTATCCCTTTCATACATGTTAATAAAATCATATTTTATTCTTCTTATCGATGAACTTAAATAACCTTTCTACAAAATTCCTAAAACGTGATGAATCATGTTTGTTTTTGTTCTTGTAGTTAAAACCTTAGGAAATTCTTTTTTAAAAAGTTTCTTTATTTTTACATCATTTTCAATATGGTTTTTAACATTAAATAATTTTATAAATTTTTTCATTGAGTTACGTTTACATCTATTTAACAAATATACACAACAATATTGCCCACAAACTCCGGTGAATAAACTTTGTAATTGTTTATTATTGTATGTAATGCATTTACTGTTATATTTTAGAAATCTATTAATCTCAGGATATTTCGTTGGTGATCTTCCGTAAGAATCAAAAAATTCTCCACATCCATTTGATGGAAAATAAACAGCTAACCAATGTTGCCCTGGTTGATTTGATTTGTCCGTATTAATAACATATAAAGCAGGTTTTGATTTAACCCTCTTTGGGATTGTGTTTATTGCAAAAACACCTTGAAAATACTTCTTAGTAAATTTATGTGTTTTCAATGCTTGTTGAATATCTAAAGTAGTTGTTGTATTGGCAATCATCATGTGTATTAGTATAAACTAACTTTTTATTTAGGATATAAGAGGTATTTATATTATTAATAATTCGTTACAATATTACGATTTTTATCTATTTCTAGAGTTGTATCATATTCCAAGTACACTAAACATGTTTTAGTTGTCTTAAGAGCTTCCCCAAATCGTGCCTCGAGTCTTAAACTTCCTTGATTCATTAGAGAGTTGCATGATAAAGTACTTGACATGTCCGAAGTTAGATCAAAAGCTAACAGGAAATAGCCATTCTTGAACATTTCTTTGGTAATCAAATTTCCTTGAGGTGTGTGTAAAATTCCACTCGATGTAAATATTGTTGAATACGCTCTAGCGTAACTGGACCCATCTGCAAAATTCATTTCAATCGGTGCACTAGGAACTTGAACCCCATTTATATAAATTGCGAACGATGTTATTTTATTATTTTTAAAATTATATGGATTCTTAGATCTTTTCCCAGAATATGCATCATTATCTACCATTGTAAATATTAGATTTGTTGGGAGCTGTCCTAGAACAATATTATCTAGTGAAATTGAGTTTCCTCCGGCAGGAATTGTAAATGATTTAATTTCGTTACGCTTATAGTGATATTTTGCTGTTGTATTTTCAAGCATTTTATGGTGTGCAATTAAAATATTTGGATTTACATGAGCATGTCTCAAGTAAAGTGTAGCTTCTGTAATTTTGACAATCGAAGTATCTGTATCAGCACCGAGTAAATAAAATTCCGGTTTATTCAATGTTAACGAAATTCGTAAATCTACATTGTTTAATAATAGCAAAGGTTGATTGAGCATGTCAGCATGCAATTTTCCATATACTTCTACAATTCCACTGTTTTTAGTTAATGCTGTTCTTAATTTTAATCCATCGTTTTCAGCAAGATTATCAAGATTTTTTGTCTCCAAACTCCATCCTGATAATTGCAAATGTGTTTTGTATGCATCATCACCATAATTTAATAATTGTTCTAAATATGCTCGATAACTGTAATTCCCATCTGTTGAATTTATATTCTTTCCGTTTAAAGAAATATTGACTTGATGAAACAGGGAATGCAGCATATTGTTAACTAAACTAGGCTGATCTTTGTCGGCCTCTACATATAATTTGCCATCATTTTTAGTTACTTGAAATTTCAGACATAAATTTATTGATGATAAATCTAAATATGAATCACCATGACTGTAACAAGCAAATTCAATAACCGACTGATTTTCTAAACTGGTTATAGGTTTGTATGCTACTTCTTCATTTTTTAAAATACTTGTTTGAATTGAAGGTGGTTGAAATAAATCTAGCTCCGATTTCATGCATTCTGTAAACGCCATTATGTAAAAATATCAATAATCCGTTTCTTGTTTGTTTTATTTTTTAATATATTTTTTCTCTTTTTCACGCTGTCACGAACAACTCTCAACTGTTTACAACGGCTTTTCAAGCAGCCTTTTATTGATTTTTTAGCTCCTGTACCAGACATTTGTTTAATTTTGTCTGCTGCTTTATCTCGTAATTTATCAACCACTTGTATTGATCTATCACGAAGTATTTCATTAATCGGCTTTTGTGTCTGAAGAATGTCTGAACCAACTTGAAGTGCTTCACTTGTTAAGCCATGAAGGGCTGATGTTAATATTGGTTTTAAGTAACGGAATATTCCGCCGAAAAATCCTCCTAATCCTCTTCCCTTTTGATATACTCTTTGAGATCGTAATAGTGGACCAAAATCTTCATTGTTATAGCCACCACCGCCGGATTGGTTAGCGTAGTACTTTGCGTAATAGTTATCCATTTGTAATTAATGTAATCCGTAAGATACCTCTTTATATACCTTTGCGAAAGTGAAGTACTAGGTAGGTCATAAAAAGTCCATCTTTAAAATTAATTTGTTCACCAGTTTCATCAGTTATTAAAATACTGATCTCTGATATATTATACTTTTCAATGGGGCAATATTGAACATTATCTATTTGATATGATCGAGATATGCCTCTATCAACGTCTGTTCCTAGGGGATGCATATACAAGCATGATACAGATGCATCCCCAATAGTTCTCGGTTTGATTATATTACAATAAAAACACATGTAAAATGGAAATGGATTGATCTTAGTCTTCACATCAATATAATTATCTTTAATATTTTTTATTTTAGCTTCATTCTCTTTGGTTGCTTTGAAATTTTTAATTTCCATTTGTAAAGATTCTATAAACTCTGGCCATCTCGTTATTTTAATCTGAGAAAATATTACATCAAAAAATTCCTCAAGTGTGTACTCTTGATGACATTTTATTAAAGGGTTAACACCTTTCAACGCTGGTAGCTGAATATATGGTTCTTCTTTGTTATAATTGATTCTAACTAATTCAGTTGATGAGTTATACCGATCAAAGAAATTAGCTTCTTCGATTGGTTGATAAAATTTAGGGGTAGTTGCATATAAAAATATTATTAATTCAACGTTTAAAGGAAGTATGTATTTTGATGGCGTTTTAATTGTAATTTTTGTTTGTTCACTTATGGAAGTATGAGCAACGTTAGTTAGACCAACATACCATTTCTCATTAGGATCCAAATTTATAGTGTTAGGAAGTTTAACCGTGAACCTCGATAATGAATTGTTTGGGTAATATTTTAAAGAACTGTTACTTAAAAGAGTTACGTGTGTGAAATTATCCATCACTGTTCTCATTAATAACTAATAAATTAATAAATAAAAACATCGATTTTATCCTTTATATAACTTTTTATTTTTATAATTTTTATTTCATTCTTGTCCAAGGATGTTTTCGTAAGCGTTCTTGTTCACTACGTTTTATTGTTTGAACTGTTAACGTACGTTCACTTTTCCTCTTAGGTGGGTCCTGAGATGATTGCATTGATCCTGGTTTTGGAGGCTGAAGATCTTTCCGGTTTTTAAAAATATATTTTTTTGTTGGAACAGAGATTGTTGCACCGTCTTTCATTTCAAATGTTCTGTACATGTTAGAGTCTGAAGAAGCTCTTTCCCGCAAAATTTCTTTTGGATCAATATACTCCTCAGAAACAATCCTATCATCATCATCACCATCATCATCATCATCACCATCATCATCATCATCATCACCATCAAATACACCGTCATTATTTTCAAATATTTCTTCTGTGTCTAATTGTGTAAAATCTGGTTTAGTTTTTTCATCAACATTGGTGTACACCTCTTCAACTTTAGGTATATCAGTTTGTGTACCAATATCAAAGCCTTCTGATGATGAATCTGTATTTGCTTCTTGGTCTGTATAAAAAATTCTTTTAGTTTGAACTCCCACTCCTTGAACATGACGTATTGCTGGTTGATGCCAATTAAATTTATTCTTATAAGCATTTTTTCTTTTCATTGATGAATATGTTAATAAGTTCTGCCTATATAGATGCCACTTATTCAAATCAGTTAGTTTGTTGTTATGTAGAATTGATTTCATATTTTTATCTAATTCCGATAGTTTACTATCATCAATTAAATATTTTTTAATTTTTTCGAAAATTTCTGGTTGTATAACAATCATCCGTTGTAAATTACTCATGATGACTGATTAATTATTTGGCCTATCAATCCTGATAAAATAGTACCGATTAAAACGGGTAAGAATCCACCTTTTTGTACAAGAATTTTACGCTTTGAAGAGAGACCCAGTTTTGGACAAGCCAAGCTGCGAAGTTCTCTTTTATACTTTTTTAATTTTGTTTTACACTGTTTAGAAATTCTATTGTTTCCATTTAATGTGTTCAGTGATATTTCACATAAAGTTTTTATAACTTCCGGGGGACAGACCTTAAGTAGCGCTTTTCTCGTTTGTGGGTTACACTTTTTTAGCACATGTAGAATATGTTTGTTTGCCTTCAATCGTTTCATTTTTTATACACACGTTTTTATTTTCAAATAAAATAGTTGGACAATAACATGTAAAATAATCTTTTTTTAAGATATCTGTACGGAAACGAAATAAATCATTGGCTGACTGTGTTAAATCAAATAGTAAATAACCGTGAGCTCTCGAAGTAGCCTCGTTATATACCCTCATAAGTTCTGCTGTGTTTTCAGGGTATATTTGTCTTGCTAGAGAACAAATCTGAGATCTATCTCTGG
The DNA here is from genome assembly GCA_963556165.1 of Tipula helvola. Taxonomy (NCBI): domain Eukaryota; kingdom Metazoa; phylum Arthropoda; class Insecta; order Diptera; family Tipulidae; genus Tipula; species Tipula helvola. Next base: position 97,162,431 of record OY744482.1, read on the forward strand.
GATTTTTAAAAACTACCAGATATTTACAATTTAAAGAAATATCTCGACAATATTTTGCTTGATGAAACACATTCTGAGTTACTAAAATAACTGACAAATTATTATGATGTGAACCTTTGGTAAAAAGTTCGCAAATATTTTTATTATAAGCTTCTGTCATTAGATCATCTAATATTATGATACTTCCGTCTTCACAATTTTCAAAAGTGTCTGGGATATTTTTTATAATTTCTATCTGATTTGTTTCATAGATATCTTGTGGTATCGCTTTTGAGTTTCCATTACACCATACAATTTTATTTACTTTTCTACCATCATTCAAATGTTTTAATAAATTTATAACGAAAGTAGTTTTTCCACACCCTGATGGTCCCGCAACCATCATTGTAAACGGTCTAACAATATACATTATTCTAATGTATTATACAATAAATGCGTACCCTTTTATAACTTTTTAATAGAACATAATTTTACTTTCGTCAAAAAAAAAAGATGATATACAGATAAAGTTGATAAAATAAAAAAATTATGATCAAGATTTCAAAGCCAAGGTTAAATTATAAAATATTAATACATATAACGTACTATCCAATTTCAATTATGCAATTTTTTTTTCTTATCTTCTTTTCTTACTTTATGCTGATTACATTTTACAGTTTTTATTTATTGTACGTTGAACTAGTTTTTTTTCAATGTCAAGGTAAAATTATAAAATATTATTATAACTTTGTAGTATCCAATTTCAATTAAAAAATAAATATTATTCGTCTAAGTTACAACCCATGTTTACAGAATATACATAAACTTTGAAATGTGACATCTACAGATAAAGTTTTAAAAAATAACAATATACAGTTGAATACTTGATTTTGGATAAATTCATATAGAGTTTTAGTTATCGTGGTTGATAATAAAACTGTATATTGAACCAAGTTACAAACCATGTACATAAAATAAGCTTTTAAAGTGACATCTACAGATAAAGTTGGAAAATAATAATAATTTACAGTTGAATACCTGATTTTAGATACATTTATATAGAGTTTTAGTTATCGTGGTTGATAATAAAACTGTAAGAAATGTGCACCATCTATCGAAAAGTTAATTAATATTAAAAAGTTCAAAGCTTAAAGTTTATGACTGTGCTGCCATCTAACAAAATGTCTTAAAAAAATATTGTACAGTTAATGTACAGTTGAACAACGGATTTTTAATAAAATTATATACTTACGTTTACATTTTATATAGAGATTTAATTATCGTGGTTCTACTGTAATCTTCATATAAAAAAACATATGTAATCGTTTGTGTTGTTGTAATTTACATATAAAAATCCACCCCATTTGGGGTGTTCCAGGACATACGCTTTTACACTACTCTAAAGTGATAAAACAGATCATTTGATATTCAAAACAACGCATATACAATAGAGTGTGTAAAAATTGTGTCTATGAAAAGTGTTTTACAGTATAGTCGGCGTTAAAGCAAATAAAACGTTATTAACGTATAACAATTGTAATCTAAAGTGGTACAAATAAAATTAATCCAAATGAATCCCGTTACATTAAGAACAAAACGGTCCCGTTGCAAAACCGCAATAGAAAATACACTCGCTTTTGCAACCAAGGTTACCATTGAAACATCACGTGAAGCAATCAAAGCGCGTCTTGAAAAGCTAGAAAGTGCTTGGATGGATTTGCAACTATTTGAAGATGACTTATTGCAACTGCCTGATCAAGTATCCCACTACAACGAAATTGAAGGAAAATATTTTGAAGCACGTACCACTCTTGATTGCGCATTAAACCGATTAAACCCAGTATAGACGCCGAACCAGAACATTCCACTACATTGAACGAGACTATGACACGGTTTCTTGATCAACAATGCTTAATCGTAAAAAAATTATCTGACCATAAGGAGACTAATCTTCCTAAATTAAACATTCCAGAGTTTAGAGGAGATTTTAATCAGTGGCCTTCATTCCAAAATTTATATGAAAGCGCTGTTCATAATAGTCGTTGTTTGTCGAATTCACGGAAGTTTCAATACTTGAAGGGATTGCTAAGAGGCTCAGCTGCAAGTGTCGTTGCAAATTTTCCAATAACGGATGAAAACTATCTAGAAGCGTGGGAAAAATTAACAAAAAGATTCAGTCGTCCAAAGAGCATCATTACATCACTGATCCAAGATTTTATGGATTTACCTAACATAAAAGGCGCAACGTCAAAAAGATTGAGAGAATCATTAGATAAGGCGGACGAAATAATTCGGGGTTTAAAGGCATTGGGTGAAGAAGCTGAACGACGAGATCCGTGGATCATATTAATTTTTTTAAGTAAGCTGGATGACGAAATAAATCAAGAATGGTCAAAGGCAACTACAAAAAAAAACCATCCATCAATCGATGAATTTTTTGAATTTCTTAGTGATCATTGCGAAGCAATTGAAATGTGCAATCCGCATAAAAATAAAACCAACGTTTATCAAAAGAAAGTGTTTAAAATGCATGCAGCGGTAACCGACAATGTTATCATTTGTCCCAAATGTAATGAACCACATCAAATATATCATTGTCCACAATTTAAAGAAATGGATGTGAACGACAGGCGAGAATTTGTTCGGTCAAATCAATTGTGTTATAATTGTTTAAGTTCTCGTCACAAAATTAACTTTTGCAAATCGTTCTGTTCCTGTCGCAAATGTAATGGTCGCCATAATTCGCTTCTGCATTTACCTACTACGTTATTCAACATCAACAATAATCAATATCCAACACCGGTCAACGATATACAACCGCAAAAGTCAATCAACGCACATCAGTCAACAAGCGCCTGTGATTCAACAATGATCAATACAAATCATACATCAAGTTCATGTGACCCTGCAAGTTCCTCATCGTTAACGCAATCGCAGCAAACCAGCCAAGTTTCATCTTCGGTTAATGGTTTGCATTCAACGCACTCGCTTAATACATTTCAACCACAGCAGTCAATATCCACATTGCCAACTGCAATTATATTGCTGCAGACAGCACAAGGTGATTTTCATCAATGTCGCGCCCTATTAGACTCTGGCTCGCAAGCTACTTTTATAACAGAGACTTGCTTTAGGAAACTGAACCTGCCTCGCAAAAGCGCTCGCATATTGGTGAATGGTCTAGCCAATACCGCAATTACAACTACGCTTGGTGCAGTTTCTCTGAAGATTTTTTCTAAATATACCAAGGATTCAATTACGACAGAAGCCTTTATTCTGAAAACGTTAACATCAAAATTACCATTAACGGAGTACGACGTGTCGTCCTGGAATTGTATTAAGTCAATCGAATTAGCAGATCCTAGTTTCAATGTTCCAGGGACAATCGATGTGTTGCTGGGAGCAGATATGATTTTCCAGGTTATACGTAACGGTCGCATTCAATTGTCGCAAGGAATGCTGATGGCGCAATATTCCATGTTTGGTTGGATAGTATGTGGGAAACATACATTAGAGAACGCATTGTCAGATCCAACGATGATGTCAAATCATATCGAATGCAACGTAGATAATACGTTAGAAAAATTTTGGGAAATTGACGAAATTCCAGTCAAAAAATGTTTAACAAAAGAGGAGCAACAATGTGAAGCTCATTTTGAACAAACGCACACTCGCGATAGTAATGGGCGATTCATTGTTAGCCTTCCGTTTTAAGTATCAATAAAACCGTTGGGAGATTTATTGAAGAACGCGATTCAGAGATTGTTTGCTATGGAACGGAAATTCAAAGTCAATAGTGAGTTTAGAAACGAGTATATTGCATTCATAAATGAGTACATAGCGCTTGGTCATATGGAACAAATTCCCATTAGTGACGTCTACAAACCAAGTCATGAGACATATTATTTACCGCATCATGCAGTTACAAAATTAACTAGTTCTACAACAAAGCTACGCGTGGTGTTTGATGCGTCTTGCAAAACGTAGAATACTTTCTCACTGAACGACAATTTAATGGTTGGACCTAAACTCCAAGATGATTTGTACGACATTCTAGTGCGGTTTCGGAAGTACAAGGTGGCACTTTGTGCTGACGTCGAGAAGATGTATCGACAAATCCTGATAACGTCGTCTCAATGTGATTACCAACGGATTGTTTGGCGAAACGAGCCTACCCAACCGATCAGTCATTTTCGATTGAAAACAGTTACGTACGGTACAACGTCCGCGCCATATCTAGCTGTCAGATCACTGCAAGAATTAGCACGGCAACAAGCAAGTGAGTATCCTGAAGCTGCACAAAGTGTACTGAACAATTTTTATGTCGATGACTTGATGGGAGGCGCTGATACAATTACTGCAGCCATTAAATTAAAAGATGAGTTACCTCAACTACTTAAAAGTGGAGGATTCGTATTGCGAAAATGGATCTCAAATGTTGCTGAAGTTGTAAACAATAACAAAATTGACTGTATCTCATGTTGCGGGAATACTGAAACCGATATTTCAACTGTTCATGTGCTAGGGCTTGTTTGGATACCTACCAAGGATTGTTTTTCGTTTAAAGTATCGCTTGAAACTGAATTAGTTCCAACGAAACGCAAGATGTTATCCGAAGCCGCATCGATATTTGATCCAATTGGTTGGCTGGCCCCATCAATTATCGAAATAAAAATATTGTTTCAAACGCTATGGTTTCGAAAGTTAAATTGGGACGACACCTTACCACCCGATGTATTATCTAAGTAGAAATCAATTCGTAATGAGCTCGCTTGCTTGGAAGAATTACTAATACCGCGATGGCTGAACACAACACTAAATAGTCAAATTCAAATACACGGGTTCTCAGATGCATCAGAACTGGCATATGCAACCGTAATTTATATTCGATCTATTGATCCAAGTGGAAAGGTGGTGGTTAAACTATTGACAGCCAAAACTCGTGTCGCACCTGTAAAGTCGATGTCTGTGCCTAGGTTGGAGTTGTGTGGTGCACTTTTGCTGAGTAAGTTATTAAAGAAAGTGATATGTGCATTGCAGGTTGTCTGGTCATCCGAGATCGTTCAAAACTTTCGTTGCCAATCGAACATCGGAGATTTTGGAAACCACATCACGGACAAGTTGGGGTTATATCCGATCAGCTGATAATCCAGCTGATGTTGCTTCACGAGGAATATTACCGTCACGTCTTAAATCATTAGAAATTTGGTGGAACGGCCCTCCGTGGTTAGGACAAAACCAAGCCGATTGGCCACATACAACACAAATTGAAACTGAATCATTGAAGGAATATCGTGAAGAACAACGTAAACCACATATCATATTAACTATGATGGTCGAGCCGCCTCACTTTATTGATGCTTTATTGAACAAACTGTCTTCATGGAACTCAATACAACGTGTCTTGTGCGTCTGCCTTCGTTTTATAGATCGATGTCCTCAAAAGCCGCAACCGCAATCGTTTATAACCACAGTCGAATTAACACATGCTAAAAACATCATCATCAAAAGGGTGCAAGAAACAATGTTTCCAGACGAAATTAAGGCATTGCAAAAATCCATTTCAGTGAAGCCGAAAAGTAGCTTACATTAGCTGAATCCATTTATCGATAAAGACAATATCATCAGAGTAGGTGGCAGGTTACAGAATTCTGAATGTGTTTACGACATAAAATATCCAGTGATCTTACCGAAATGCTCGTTGTCACAGAAAATTATTCAGGACCTACATACGAAATATTTACATCCCTCAGTGTCTTTACTCATCAGTTTGGAAGGACAACAGTACTGGGTTATTGGATGCAGATCAATGGTAAAATTGGCTACAAACAAATGTGTAACATGTTTTCGCTACAAAACCTCAGTTACCAGCCAACTAATGGGAAATTTACCTAGCTGTCGAGTGACATCATGTAAACCATTCGCTAAAGTGGGAATTGATTATGCCGGACCAATTTTGATAAAATTAAATAATCTCCGAAATGCCAAAAGAACATTGCCATTCACTTAGAAATAGTCAGTGATCTGACGACCAACGCGTTCCTCGCTGCATTCACGCGCTTTATTAGCAGACGAGGCTATCCAAACGAAGTATATAGCGATAATGGCACGAATTTCAGAGGCGCCCACAATACGCTTTATTCAATATATGTATAATCGATTAATAACTAACCACGATATTTCTAATTTTTTAGCTAACCGCAAAATTCAATGGCATTTCATACCACCGGGAGCTCCTAATTTTGGAGGACTGTGGGAAGCGGGCGTCAAATCCGTTAAACATCACCTCATACGAGTAATTGGTTCGAAGCTATTGACATTCGAAGAAATGAACACATTACTCGTGCAAATTGAAGCGTTATTGAATTCACGCCCTCTGTGTGCCTTGAACAACGATGACATCAATGACCTGAACGCATTAACACCGGGTCACTTTTTAATCGGGCAGCCACTAACAACCATTCCAGAAACAACTTTCGGAAACGTTAATATTTCTCATCTCAATCGATGGCAATCTATTCAATATATGCAGCAAGGTTTTTGGAAAAGGTGGCACCAGGAATATTTAACAACTTTGCAGAATCGGCCGAAATGGAAAACGCAAGAGCAAAATTTGAAGGTAGGCGAGTTGGTGTTAATAAAGGAAGAAAATATACCACCAAGTTGCTGGAGTTTAGGGAGAATAATTGAAATTCATCCAGGTAGCGATGGACTGGTCAGAGTTGTCTCAGTAAGAACCAAATCCAATATACTGAAACGTTCAATCAACAAGATTTGCCGATTACCAGAGCCAGATTGTATTGATAATAATAAAACAAAATAGAATATGTTAATGACAACTGCTTCATTAACAGGCCGGGAGTATGTTTGGTAAACTATCGGTTGTATGTAAGGTGTCTTTGCTACAAGAGAATGTATCAATTACATTATATCACATCTAGATGTCACTAGCCATTTTATATCCATAATCGTTGCTATAACATAGTGATAAAAGACAAAAAAAAAACAACAAAACCAAAAGTTGATTATACAGTCAGAAACATTCAGATGTATACGGCTCATATTTAGAGGGAAATTTAAAGATAAAGTTAAAAACCAAACAGAAGATATCATATTTAAAATTTTATTTTTCATCAATAATGTTATCACATATACATATTTATTTCATATTTATGTATTCTTAAAATAAAAAAAGTAAGAAAAAAAAATAAAAGTGTTTCGTTGATTTTAATTTGCCGTATACATCTGAATGTTTCTGACTGTATGTTTTTTGGTTTTGTCTTTTTTTTTTCTGTTTTGGTTGGAAAAAAATTGTCAAGCAGATTACATCAACAACCGCCATCATAAAATAATAAAAAATAAATAAAAATTGTATTTTTGTACCTTAAACTTAATTGTTTTGTTTTGTATGTTAAGCAAAGAAACTGCGTCGAATAAATTATTGTATAATTTCATATGATTCAATTATTTTTGTAACACTTTTTGTTTTTCAATTTTGAAGGTGGTACGTCCCCTTAAAGACACCTAGGGAACAATTGTTGGAATTTACAAGGTGTATTAACTGTAGAATAATATTTCTTCGGAAAATTCGATATTAGCTCGGTAAACAGATAAACAAATTTATATTACTCCTTTTTGTTAATATGACCCCCACGCAATGCTTCAATCACTTGAATTTTTGTGAACAAGTAGATGAAGAATTGTCAAATTTATCATCAACATAACAACAAAATCGTCGGTCCCGTTTTTGAGAAAATCTGTTTGGCAGTTTTTTCTTCCACTGCAACCCCCTCTATTCTATACTCGAATGGACCTAAAAGTTAACACAAACTGCTTATCACTAAAATCTATCTTTGTACAAAATTTCAACCAAAACTATCAATATTTGTGAGAATGGGAGGCAAAACAAAAATAATAAAAATGTGCGACTGGAGGGACGGACGGAAGGACGGAAGGATGGACACGACATTTTTCTGATCGGTGTTTCGGAGTCCTGGTAACTTAATTCATCGAGAAATGTGAAAATCTGGAACAAATTTTTTTTTCGCGATTACAATACTTACCCAATATTACTTCGTTATAGTGGGAAAAGTAAAGATCGGTATGGGTATGGAATAATGCCCATCGGCGAAGAATGTGATGAATGACCGCCCAATTAAGTTTGCCCACTAAGAATCATTTTAGTACAACAGAACGAGAAGCGTTAGCGATTTTCTACGCTTTGAACAAATTTAAGGATTAGCTATATTGATGATAATACCAATAGAAACTGATTATGTATTAACCACTCAAATGGCTAATGGCCTTAAAGTCACCATCTGGTCGCCTTATGTGATGGGTGTTGCTCATCCAAGGATTTAATTTAAAATTTCAATATACGCCTGGTATAAAGACACTTTGTCTAGACCACCGTATGAAGAAAATAAAGCTGATTGCATTTCTTTCTTATTTCCGATTTACTACTTTTCGATTTTACTAATTGTGTAATTTACGCATTAAAATCACATTTGAGCCGTGATATAAAATGATAATACGTGTGTATCGTTGAAGTGAGCTTTAATGACTTACTTTATAAGAGTTGTGAGTGGTTTTACATAGGTATGTGTTAGTATAGAATAGGGTGGTTCATATTGTCACATCCCCCCCCCCCCCGTTTTAACAAAAATGTTAATTTTGAACTATTTAATTTACTAGTTTTATATATCAACTGAATGAAAATTATCAAATAAATTAATACAAAATATGAAAGTATTCTTATTATAATTTATAACGTTTTGGTGTTTTAATCACACGACCACTTCTAGTTATTTTTTGTTGATTGTCCTGTTCGGATTTGACACCTATGTGATGAAACACGATCGGCATACGTTTTTTGTTGAAAGCGTAATATTGCCAATTCTTTGGTGACACCGCTGATGATTTTCGGTTTCAAATCGTCTTGACTGAGAACCCAAAATATCATTGCGTGGAGGATGTAGCAACAATAGCAATGCTTCATAGATGTCTGAATCGTCATGCCAGCATTTGCGGAGTAGATTTTTTGCAGTCTGAACATTGCGTTCAGCGAATCCATTTGACCGATCGTAATGTGGTGATGAAATGCGATGGTTGAATTGCCAACGCAACGCAAACATTTTGAATTCTTTCGATGTGAACTGTGGACCACCATCTGATTCCAACGTTTCCTGCCGATGTTGTTGACTTTACTTCTTGAAAATCCCTAAAACCAGAATAATGATCGGCAATAATGATGTAGTCTTTGCTCTTGAACATAAACACGTATGTATAGAAACTAGTTGAAATGGATAGTCCGGCAAAACCTTCTGTAGTAATGGTTCCTTTGTTTTTGATCTTTGAGTGCGTTGACATGTAGAGCACTTTTTGGCAAATTCCTTGATTTCCTTTGTTTGTCTAGGCCAGTAGAGGCTGCTTTGCGCTTTTGCCAATGATTTCGACACACCTGAATGATCTTTGTGTATATCAGCAGAGCCTACTGTATAAATAAGAGCCTCCAGTATCGACTGTATTTTTTACTAAGCTTAAAATAAGGTACAAACAATTTTTCCCTTACTATGAAACTATATGGGGAAACAGTTATTTTCATTTACAGTTTTAGTTTATTAGAAATGTGAGCTTTTGTTTTGTTTTTATATGAAAATGTTCATGAAACATCTAATATTATTTGATTGAAAAATTGAGTCTTGAAAATGTTTATTTCTAAGTGAAAATTGTCATGAAAAATAAGGTACTTTTGAAATTTTAAATATTGTTGTTTTTGTAATATACTACGTCATCAACATAACTCGTTTATAAAAAAATACAATAATCATCTCTTTCATTGCCTCCATTCAAATTTGAATTCGAATATGTTTCTATAGTTATTTTGAATTTGCAAAGCATGCTTAGATTGTTTTGATTTTTTGTTTTCTTCGCTCTCATTTTATTGATTTATTTTTTTCTGTTTGCTCTTTCTGATTTATTTTAGTTTAATTGTTGAGCGGAGGCGTGTTGTCTTTTTTCTTACCATTAGTTTTAGATGTGGAGATATGATGTCGTCATTAAACTGAATTTTCTCTTTTTAATACACATTGTTGTTGTTGTAGAATGTTTTTTCATTTAATTTCCCTTATTTTCTTTTGATTATTGCTGGAAAATATGGAAATTTGAGAATCTGTGTTTTAAATGAGTAAGACATTGAGTTGTTTGTTAGCGATTTCTTAAAAAATTATTTAACTGGGTTTAACTTTTAATTCATATTTTATCGTCAATCGAAATCACGTTTTTTCATATAAACACTATGAAAATAAATGAATTTTTAGTGTTTCTATATCCCTTATATTAAGTTCATTTTTCACATGACGGCTCTATTCACTTCAAGATGGTTCTGATATCAGCTAACACTTTTGGGCGTTCAGCTGTTTTGACCATCATACCAAATTTCCTCCTTGAAGCTCGCGTATGGCTTGACTGCTTCTGGCAACTTGCTGTCATTCGTTGGCTATCCTCTTTCGACAATTGTATACGTAGCAATTGTAGTTCGAAATCTTCGTCTGTCAATTTTTCTAAGTGATTTTCCGTCACCTTCGACATAGCGAATACTGCGTTGATTTTATATTCTTTGCTTTCTGTCCATTTTTTGTCAATTGGTTCAGCTTTGCAATGGCGACTGAGTATGTCCGCTACTTTCTTTTCAAAAATTTTCTTGTATAGTATTGTACTGTTGGCGAATATGGCAAAACATCAAAAAGAATTTGTTGTAAACGCATCGGCGCCTGTGAAATCGGTTTTTTGAAGATTGTCTTGGTTTATGATCGGTTTCGATGTTCAATTTTTTGTGATACACATAACGGTGAAATTTTTTGCACGCAAATCTTATGGGTCTGCCGGTTTGTTGGCATATGCGAACGGCTTATTATTTTGGACCAGGCAATCTCCAAGAGCTACGGAGTTTGCATCGCATGCAATTTTAACGCTTTGATTTACGTCATAGTAACCCAGAACTGGCGTTGTTGTGATGACCTCTTTTAACTTCTCAAAAGCTGTTTGTTGGTCAACATCCCATACCCATGCGGTGTCCTTCACTATTAATCTTCACTATTAATCTTCCCAATGGTTCTGTCAAATCTGAAAATGTTGGAATAAATTTTGCAAGGTATGTTACTGTACCAAACAATCTCTGCAATTCCTTGACATTAGCTGGAGTGTTCAAACGATGAATTGCTAATACCTTATCCGGATCAATCTCACAACCATTGGATGTAAAAAAGTGTCCAAGAAATTTTACTCTATTCTTGTTGTATTCACATTTACCTACTCTGATTTAATGTGAAACCAGCATCTTTTAATCGATGTTTTACCTTTTTTGTAATTCCCTCTAACATTTCCGCATTTTCCGCATAAAGAAGAATAGCATCCATGGCATCCTCGCAATTGTCGATGCTTTGCAATGTCTCGTTCATAATCTGTGAAAATACTTCAGGTACAGAATTTATACCAAACGCCATATTTTGACGTTCGTTCAGTCACTTTAATGTGCCAGAAACTATGTTGACAATCCAATTTTGTAAGAAACTTGGTCTTTCCTATTTTTGCCGCTATTTCTTCTACTATATTTAACGTGTAATGGTGTCGTTTTATGTTTTTATTTAATTCGACTGGATCCATACATACTCGAATTTTTACGATTTTTTCTACCACTAGCATAGGACTTACGGCTGGGCTTGGTTCAGTAACTGGCGCTAGAACTTTCATTGTAACCATTCTGTCTAATTCCTCTTTTGTTTTATCTCTAAATGCAGCTGGAACTCGACGCGGTGGAATTATTTTGAACTTTGGATTGTCAACAAAATCGATATCATACTCGTAATTGTTGCAACAACCCAACTGTATATCCACTTTATGAACGCGTTTCACTAATCCCAGCTCTTCGCATGAATGTCGACCGAGAATTGACATTAAATCCTCGTTAATTACTGTAAAAATCACCTGTCCTGATTTTTGCGACGATATACACCATACCTTGGTTTCACCTATTGGTTTGACTGTGTCGAGATTATATTATGTTGATAGATGTTTAGTCGATGAAATGTTTACTATTAATTTTAATGTGGATGCTTCTTTCCGCGATATTATGTTGCAGTGAGCTCCTGTGCCCAAATCAACAAACAGTTAACATCGTGTTTTTTATTTATTTTGTTTACGCACTTGATGACGAATGTGCAGGCGTCGATAGATCACTCAGTGACTTTATTTGTTTCTCAGCACGCTCTACAGCACGACAAATTTTAACCGCATTGGCCAATTCCATATCATCTTCGACCCACAATTTTTGACGGGTATTTTCGTTGCGAATTCCTACAACGATTTGATCCATCACGAATTCATCCTTTTTCTGCTATATCCACAACGCGTAACTTGCGTTTTCAATCATTGCAAAAAATCTTCGAATGATTCACATTCTTTTTGCTTAATACCATGAAATTAGTACCGCTCGTACGTTTTGTTGCGCACCGGTGCAAAATGTTTTTTTTAATTTGTCGATAATTTGCTTCGGATTCTTCTTTTCGTCATCTGTGGCGCCCAAATTATTTAATACTTTCAATGCGGGGGCGACCAAGGCACGAAATTAAATTAATTCCATCGAATTACTATAATGGGTAAATAATTCGATCCATTCCGTCCACTCTTGAGCCATATCTAACTCTGAAATTATCACAAAATTCTTCGGTGGTTTAATTCCGGACATTGTCACAATAAAAAAAAAATTGCAATAATGATACGGTATCGAATGTTGTGTTGATGACGCGTTCCTTTTACCGTTGTACTTCTTGTACCCCGTTGTGTGTAATATTGACGAGTTTATTCGGCGAGAAATATTATTAATTTCTTTCTTATTTCCGATTTAATGGAAATGGTTATAATGACTCCGAACTATTCACCAATAACGGCGCAATCCCGTTGAAGATTGTTGTTTTCGTCCACGTTATTCCTGTTACAATGTGCTCTCAATTCGCGCGTTCTAATTTTTCACACGCAATCGCAAATTCCAAAATGTGAGCTGCTACTGGTTTGATGTAGAAGTCAGTATATTATATGGTTTTGCTGGTCTTACAACTGATGTTTGGCGGCACGAATAACTTGTGTGTACCAATTATTTGGATAAAATGCACACTGTTTGCACAACTTTTCCGTATTTCGATACAATATTCCTGCACGGACAGTATTATTGACTCCCTTTTGAAATATTGGTGTATTTACTTAACTTTATTTATATTTTTAAGTTATTTCTTTTTTTGTTTAATATACAACTTTAAAAAAATTTTATTTTATTTAATTTATTTTCAATTCTACACATTTGTTACTGTTTCTGTCACATCAGCAAACGATCTACCTCACGTCAGTTTTTTTCTTTACCACCTCAACCACGACACACACGCCACACCACTCGAGCGACAAATCCACGCACAAACATCAAAAACTGCGACATCTGACCCATGCACATTGAATTGCATAATTATTATCGCCGCCTCAAACCCAAGGGACAATTATCAAAGATGCACACCATTGATTGTGCTATAATGCATTTTTAACCCATTGAAAACCCACACCTCTGAGATGTCTCATATGCCGGGCTTTAGGAAAAACAATCAAGAATTTTGTATCGTGAATTAAATTTTAAGTTACTGGATTGGACGTGAAATTGAAATTGATCTAAATTGAAGGAAATTTTCCACTCAAGATGAATTTACGTATGAATATCTTTCGCGTGATAAATGCCTAAATTTTTACCTGTATTATTCTCTAATTGGTAGGCTACAATCTCAATTCTTGCTTTGATGACCGCAGGAACAAATTTAGGTGCTAATTTGGCCGAGCAACAATTAGTAGCGCAACTTTGTGGGAATGTCCTAAGATAGATCTTCTGACCAACAACAAATTCCCGAGACTGACCTCTTGAATTGTAAATTCGTTCTTTTTTTCAGATGTGCGTTGCGAAGATGTTTAAGTACTGAGTCACGTACTAATTCCATACGGAAGATTTGGCTGTTATATGGGTATCATTATCCTTTTCATAACCCAATATGCGCCGCAATTCGTAGTCTTGTACATGCCCAATAAATTGTTGTTCAAAAATAAGGTAGTATGGTGAGAAGCTATATCTGGTAAGAAACGATCGCACTCCACATGATTTTCACCTAGGTATGATCTAATACCAGCTAATATCGTGCGATTGGTTCTCTCTGAAGTATTACATTGAGGTGCGTGGTGAGGGAGTTTTATATGTTTGATTCCGTATCCCGTCAATAGATTATTGAACAAGTGAGACAGGAATTGCTTTCCATTATCTGAAATAATTAATTCAGGAACCGAATAAACGCTAAAGACTTCATTTCTTAAGAAGTTACATATCGTGGCTGATGACACTTCTCTCATTGGTTTTAGAAAAACAAACCTAGAAAAATGGTCCAATACAATGAGAATATAACAATTACCATTGCGAGAACGCGGATAAGGGCCTAAAAAGTCGAGGTAAAGTTACTGAAATGGTCGGACACTTTCATGGTAATCACCCATGTTTGGTCTCGTTCGATAGTTTACCGCTTTAGACATTTTGCATTGATTACAGCTTCTAACATAGTTCTGAACATCTTTTGCCATTCCAGGCCAGAAAAAATATCGCTTCAATAGTTCCGTGGTTTTAGCAATGCCCATGTGTGCTCCAGTTATGTGTGTATGCGCTTTTATGAGGAGCGCTGGAATTTCACGAATAGATACAACCAATTTTCAATGTGGCAATTCCATTTCCTCCCAGTATCTCCATCCGCATCCTGGACAGATGAGAATTTTTCAATTTTCCACTCTGAAAGTAGTCTATCGATCCATGGCATACCAGCATCCGAAGTACCCAGAGTTTTAATACAAAAAACTTCGCAAACCCTCGTGATAAGGCGTCTGGTACAATATTAAGAGAACCTTTACAATGTTCAGTTTTAAACTTGATACCTTGTAATTTGAGGCTCCATCTGGCCAATCGCCCAGCCATTGAAGGCTCGCATGATCAGTGATGATCGTGAAGGAAGCACTTCAATGTATGGTCGAAAGTGTTTCACTCTAAGAACAGCAGCATAACACTCCAACTCAGTGGTCGAATATTTGTGTTGTGCGCCGTTTAATTTTTTTGAAAAATATGCTATCGGATGCTCTACATTATTGGGTTTCTGGAAAAGAACACCTCCCACTCCAACAGAGGAAGCATCCACTTTTAGGAAAAAGGGAAGAGAATAGTCGGGATGTATTAAGACTGGTGCAGAAGTTATACCACCCGTTATAACCTCAAAAAACGTTTCTTGCGATATATCTTGATTTCTACTAAACTTTTTTTGATATAAAAAATTGGTAATTATTCCTCATAGAAAGTGCAAGTATAATCCATAGTAAATTAGATAATTTTTTTTCGCAAATTAAGGGATGGTTTTAACGCCTAAAAATGGATTGCAGGCCGATACAAAATGCTTTCGTTATTGTTTCACAGAGTACTAACCTTGGAATAGTTTTTATAATTTTTTGAATTTGACAGTACAAAAGGTTCCCTTGTAAGATTATTTTTAAATCTGTGATTTGGCGGCATGAGAGTAGAAGATTTATATTGTCGTGACCAATTGTGATATTGAGGAAGGTGTCTCCAAATTTAAAAAAATGCCAGTCCAAAATAACGGAAAATATTTGTAAAATATAAATGGTTGGTTTAGTGATCTTTAACGGACGCTGGGTTATAAAAGTGAGTCGGAGGAGCCGGATAGTCTAAATTTTTGATTTTTCGCAGTTTTCTATGTATTTCTTAAAGACAAGGTACTGGGTGAGAAACTTATTTTATTTCCAATAGGTATCTCATTTTCTACTTTTCCAATCATCAATGGGTAATCAACTTTTGGCCGATACAGCCTAATGCATAAACATGGCAGCATTAAACAATTAACGGTTTTTTTTATCTGTAATTTCTAAATTTTTGTTTTATTTAAACTGTACAAATAGGTTAGAATATGCAGTGGCGTGCTGAGGATGCTACATGTCATCATTGAAGATTCTCATGGAAGATGCGTCTTATTTCTTTTAAGTCAATTCGTGACCCTTCTTAGCCATTATTTTTGAGTCTGAGAGTTTTAACCTTGCAACATCTTTATGTATATAAAGTTTTACGGTTATTATATTTAAGGAGTAAATACCGGATGATGAGACTCAATGTATACGATATAATTTCATATTCGATGTTCCGGTCTTCTATTCCGAATATTTCAGAAAATATTTTTTTGTTAACGCTTCGTTAACGCCTCCTATTATTAGGCAGCAGATTGATCCTAAATCAGTTTTAAAAGGAGTTAAGTTGTGGCTTTTTGAACATCCGGAAATTCATTTTCTCTTTAATGTTTTTGTTTATATTTTTATTATAAATTGAATATTTCGTAATTTTGCAAATTTCATTTATTTGTAATTAATTATACATATTATGTATAATTAATTAACAATAACCGCACCAAACTTTTTCTTATAATTTTAAACAGCTTGATCATCACTTCTGTACTTTAACTATGATTGCCTACATTGATTTATTTCTTATTAATGCCCTTTTTTATGTACTTTAAAAATTTTAATAGATCGTGTCTCGGATACAAGCTCGTCGGTTTTTTTTTCGTCGCTTTTGTCAGTGGCATCATTTTAATTTTTTACCTCCAGAGGAGCTTTCTCTACTTTTACAATCGTCAATACAATTAATTATTGGTTGGTTGGTGAAATACACAAAAGTTCAATGTAAAAGAGAAAATAAAGTAGGACGGAACACGGAAGAGAATCTGTGTGTTTATAAAAAAAAACGTAAAGAAGTAAGAAAATATAAGAGAACAATCTTAAAGACAGCGTGTATTTTTTTGAACATCGGAAAATTAAAAGACTAAACTGTAGACACAGAAGCGACATAACACGGCTTTATATGGAGAAAAATGGACTGATTTTTTTTACCTTAGTTCGGCGAAGGTAAGATTTTTAATGTTAAATTGTCTTTCAGTAGTTGAAAATTTGAAATTAACATGTAAAATATAAGGTAAGAGTAAAACTGTCTTAGTCCACGTGAAGTGTTTATTATTCTGTGACTAAACAGTTATGTAAATATAACGCTGATTAATTTAAGTAAATAACATTTTTTTTTAACTTAAAATTTGCGGTAGATTACACTTTATGTTATTTTGCTTTTTTTTACTCCAAATAATATTTTTATGTGATTCATAAAATTTCCATTTAATGTTATTAACTCATTCAAATCTACTGATAATTCAAAATTTTAGGATTTTATATCCGGACTCAGACAAGCAGCTGTAGTTACTATTTATTTCGTAGAATATTTAGCACGATAACGATTGTAAATAATCAGAGAATAAGATTATATTTGTAAAAGGGTAATAATTTTAAACTCTATGAAATTATCTATCGTTAGAATTAATTTTTGTAATGCCCCTCGTTTAATATGCCAATAACGCTTTATTTACAAAAAGAAATATTTTTTTTTTGGAATAATCGTATGTCATGTATTTAGCCAGAATTACGCCCATATTGACAATTGATTACATACTCAAGTACTTACTAACAAAATATTAATAACCCGAAAACAGTTTTATTAGTAAGCAGCTAAACCTTAATGTGATCACTTTGATTAATATTGCAAAAAATGAAATTATTAGTTACGATTCTATTAGTGGCCGTTATCAACCCAGGTGAGAAAATTTCGAAAATATTTATTGTGATTTTTGGTTATGTGTTATATTTAATAAAATTTTATTTAATTTGTATGTCCACAGCATATTCACAATTACAATGCTATATATGTGAAGATTGTCTAATACTTGAGGTCAATAATACAAAACCAACAACTTGTACTGATCTGCAGACTTCTGAATCACAAGGAACTTCGAGTAATGGTTCATATCTAGTACAAAACATCGTCGATAGAATTAAAGTGAATCGAGGTTGTATTAAGTACACCGTGAGTGATCTCGTTTCTACTGAAACACCAATAAGTTGTAATTTATGTGACGAAAACGAGTGCAATACATTAGTTAAAGTTGAATCATGGTTAGTACCAATACGAGTAGTTGCGAGTACTTTAATTGTCTCACGATTATTGTGGATATAAACATTTTACAAAATCAAAACGAAACATCAATGTAATTAAATATTACAATATTGATTATTATTAGTCACAATTCAGTATTATAGTGAGATAAACAGATCGGGACCAAGTTGAGATTAGCTTATATTTAACGGTATAACCTTGAAGCAGAGACGACACGAGGATGGTAAAGTTAAATCATTGATCGATAACAAAACGTTCTTAAGCTGAATCATAATTTGAGTCTCTTATCTTATCAAAAAATATCTAATAATTGTTTGCTCCTCATGACAAAGCTCAACAATAATTAGAAATCTATTTTGATGATATGACTGATTAATTACTAATTAACATCTAAAATATTATTCTAAAGCAAATTTCACCAGATTGTCTTATAACGTCGCTTGCTCGAATGCACCCAGTTCATACACCCAGAATTAATAAAACGAATACACCTCTTCACTATTATTTAGTTACACCAAAAATATTTATTGTGTTATTTATTTATTTATAAAAATGTATTTTTTACAATAAAGTTTAATTATTTATTTCTGTCAAAACTGTTACTCGTTGTGAAGACGTAAGACCAATTGAAAAAAAAAAAAACTCAAATATCAAAATGGTGACATCACATAGAATATTTTGAAGAATATTCGAAAAGTCAATTATTGAAATCCAACCAACTATTGAAAGTAGAGAGTACCATCAAAATGTCAGTCACTTTAACTGCATGGTCCCAATACAATAGAGGTAACATTGATCGACTGGAAGATTACTTTTAGGGATGCCTTGATGTACAAAGTGTCAAACGAACTTCGTAAAGGTTTAGCTATTTTAATCACCCATTTAGCGCCAAATGATTTGAGATCATGCTGGATTGAGTTTAATAATGAGTTTTGCACAAAACAATCACATGACTTTGAAAATATTTGGGATTCTACAAGAAGAAAACGACAGTATTCGAATACGAGAAATCATTAATGAAACAAAATAAAATACAGTTTCCACCATATCCATGATGAAGTTATTCACCACTGAAGTTTAAATGAATACAACAATACTGTTCAAAATATTTTACTTAATCCCAAACAATTACACGCTCTTAACGAAATCAACGATTCTGTTCACTATAGACACTATGTGATTACTTCGATGTTTTCCAGAAATCCTATTAATCTCATTTTTGTTCCTTTAAAATTATTTTTGAATAAGCTATCGCCAAGAATCTATTTGTGGGGTCCTCTAATTTTGTCATCTGTTATAAGTATTGTGATATTGTCGACAATATTTAACCCAATATTTTGTAGACCACTCAAATCATTCAATGATTGTGAAATATTACAAAGTGATAGTTCATTCCATTGGAGCTTTGGTGTCTCAAAATGGTATGTTCTTAAAATTAAACCCAGAGCTTACCATATTGACTTTATCGATTCGTAAAGAGACTTGGTTCAATTTTCAAAAATCCACTGTCATGCATTTCTATCTTCAATGGTCTATTTTTGCGAATACTGGTTAAATGCTATATTGACCGGTTTGAAAATGTTGAGACATAAATTCGTGAAGTTTCTTTATAGAAAAAGGATAATAATGCGTGTAAATCATATGATATCAGGCTTCAAGTTGAAAGATATAATCTAGTCTCCCGTGTGCTAAGAAGAACAATTTCTGATATAATTGTTGTTCTTTACAAGCTAATCAATAACATAATCGAATGTGAAAATTTAATTTTAACTTCAATTTTAATTTTAATTTTATTTTTAATTTTAATTTAAATTTAAATTTAAATTTAAATTTTAATTTTAATTTTAATTTTAATTTAAATTTAAATTTAAATATAAATTTAAATTTAAATTTAAATTTTAATAACAATTTTAATTTTAATTTTAATTTTAATTCTAATTGTAAATGGAATTGTATAGTTGTAATTGTAATTGAGATAGTAATTGTAATTGTAATTGTGATTTTCATTTTCATTTTCATATTAACTTTAACTTTAATTTTAATTTTAATTTTAATTTTATTTTTATTTTTATTTTTATTTTTAATTTTAATTTTAATTTGAATTTTTATTTGATTTGAATTTGAATTTTATATTCAAAAAATTTAAAGTTTTAATTTTTAATTTTAATTTTGATTTTTGAAATACTCTGATTTTAAAAATTTAGAATTTGATTCTGTATAATTCCAACAACTGATTTAAAATTAGAAGAATTCCGATTTTTAGACGTAGTTTAAGTTTTATTTTAATTTCTTATTTTTAATTAATAATTGTTAATTTTTAATTTTAATTTTAAATTTCTAATTTTAATTATATTTTTTAATTTTTAATTTCATTTTGATTTTCAATAAAAAAACAAAATGAAAATTATCATTTTATTTTTAATTTTTTTTTTAAATTTTAATTTATATTCTAATTTGAATTTTAATTTTAATTTTAATTTTTATTTGAAATTGAATTTTAATTTTAATTTGAATTTGAATTTATAATTTAAAATTTCAATTTCAATTTTAATTTTAATTTAATTTTTAATTTTTTAAATATATAAATTTATATATATAATTCAAATTCAAATTCAAATTCAAATTAAACTGAAACTGAAAATGAAAATGAAAGTGAAAATGAAAATAAAAATGAAAATTAAAAAATATAATTTCAAATTAAAAATTAATAATTCAAATTTAAATTCTAATTAAAATTCAAATTTATATTCCAATTCAAAGTCAAATTCAAATTAAAATTAAACTGAAAATAAAAATAAAACTTTAAAAATAAAAATTAAAAATTAAAAAATTGAAATTAGATTTAAAATTAAAATTAAAAATTTAAAATTTACAATTAAAATTAAAAAAAAAAAAAATTAAAACTAACATAAAAGTAAAAATTAAAAATTAAAATTTAAAATTTAAAATTTAAAATTTAAAATTTAATATTTAAAATTTAAAATTTAAAATTTAAAATTTAAAATTTAAAATTTAAAATTTAAAATTTAAAATTTAAAATTTAAAATTTAAAATTTAAAATTTAAAATTTAAAATTTAAAATTTAAAATTTAAAATTTAAAATTTAAAATTTAAAATTTAAAATTTAAAATTTAAAATTTAAAATTTAAAATTTAAAATTTAAAATTTAAAATTTAAAATTTAAAATTTAAAATTTAAAATTTAAAATTTAAAATTTAAAATTTAAAATTTAAAATTTAAAATTTAAAATTTAAAATTTAAAATTTAAAATTTAAAATTTAAAATTTAAAATTTAAAATTTAAAATTTAAAATTTAAAATTTAAAATTTAAAATTTAAAATTTAAAATTTAAAATTTAAAATTTAAAATTTAAAATTTAAAATTTAAAATTTAAAATTTAAAATTTAAAATTTAAAATTTAAAATTTAAAATTTAAAATTTAAAATTTAAAATTTAAAATTTAAAATTTAAAATTTAAAATTTAAAATTTAAAATTTAAAATTTAAAATTTAAAATTAATAAAAAAAATTAATTAATAAAAAATAAAAAATTATAAATTATAAATTAAAAATTATTAAAAAATAAAAAATTAAAATAAAACTTAAAATTAAAATCAAAATTAAAATTAAAAATTAAAACATTAAATTTTTTTATTTAAAATTAAAATTCAACTTCAACTTCAAATTCAAATTCAATTTAATATGAAACTGAGACTGTTTCCGAAACCTGTAATAAATAAATTTTTAAATTAGCATAGTCAATTCCTATGATAATTTGTGACAGCTATAGAATAAATTCATTATTTGATGTACTAGCTGTGATTGACGTACTGTACCGATTTAACTTAATTGGCGTAATTATACCTTAATAAATATATTATTCATGGCATTTTTGGCCAAACAACTATCCATCTCTTGAAAATTACAGTAATTAAAATGAAGCAACAAAATTTTGAAGCGTATTACCAAAAAATTATTGGGTTATTCGGACAACATAACAAAAATTTGTGAATGTAGGGGAACATTTTTCAAATAAATGTCAGAAATTTGTACTAAATAAAATTTATCACAGGTTTCGGTCACGGTCTAAAATTGAAAATGAAAGTGAAAATGTAAATGAAAATTAAAAAATATAATTTTAAATTAAAAATTAAAATTTCAAAATTAAAAAATTAAAATTAAAAATTGAAAATTAAAAATTAAAAATTAATAATTAAATATTAAAAATTAAAATTAAAATTCAAAATCAAAGTCAAATTCAAATCAGTTTCAAATGAAAATTAAATTCAAAATTAAAATTAAAAATTAAGAAATAAAAATTAAAATTAAAAATTAAAAATTAAAAATTAAAAATTAGAAATTAAAAATTAAAATTAAAAATTAAAAATCAAAAATCAAAAGTTAAAAATTAAAAAATTAAAACTATAATTCAATTTAAAATTAAAAATTAAACATTAAAATTCAAATTCAAATTTATTAAAAATTAAAAATTACAAATTAAAAATTAAATATTATAAATTAAAATTAAAAATAAAAATTTTCTTAATTTAAAATTTAAATTTAAATTCAAATTAAAATTAAAATGAAACTGAAAATGAAAATTAAAAAATATAAATTCAAATTAAAATTAAAAATTAAAATTTAAAAATTTGTCAAATAAAATTCTTTTAATTTAAAATTATATTTCAAATTCAAATTCAAATTAATATGAAAATTAAAAAAATAAAAATTAAATTAAAAATTAAAATTTTTTTAATTGAAAATTCAAATTTAAATTCAAATTTAAATGAAAATAAAATTAAAATTAAAATTAAAATCAAAACAAAAAATAAAAAAATAAAACATAAATTAAAAATTAAAAAATTAAATTAAAATTTAAATTAAATATTGAAATTGAAATTTTTAATTATAAATCCAAATTCAAATTAAAATTCAAATTCAATTTCAAAAGAAAATTAAAATTAAAATCCTAATTCAAATTAGAATATAATGTAAAATAAAAAAAAATTAATTAAAAATAAAATGTTAATTTTCATTTAATTTTTTTAATTTTTAATTTTAATTTTTTAATTTTTAAATTTTAATTTTAAATTTTTAATTTGAAGTTATTTTTTTTAATTTTCATTTACATTTTCACTTTCATTTTCAATTTTAGACCGTGACCGAAACCTGAGATAAATTTTTTTTAGTACAAATTTCTGACATTTATTTGAAAAATATTCCCCTACATTCACAAATTTTTGTTATGGTGTCCGAATAACGCAATAATTTTTTGGTAATACGCTTCAAAATTTTGTTGCTTCATTTTAATTACTGTAATTTTCAAGAGATGGATAGTTGTTTGGCCAAAAAATGCCATGAATGATATATTTATTAAGGTATTTTATTATTATTATTATTACTTGAGGGCCATGTGGGCGTTAAGCCACCTCGTACTGCGACCTAAAAGATCTTTTGTGCATCAAGCCCTACTTAATTATCCGTCCACCCAATTGATTTTACTCTTGCGAGTCGCTGGGACCATACAATCTGGGCTCATTGCTCTTCCTCCTAGATGTTTACTGTTGGAAGTACCTCTACACGCGATACATACCATCTGGGCTCATTGCTCTCCCTCCTAGATGTAATAACATTTACTTCTGCTAGAAAAGCGGTAGCATTGGGACTCAAAGACTTCGAGAGGGCAGACCCACTCCCGTGTATTCCTTCCCGTGCCTCGTTTACCGTTTTGATTTAACTCTTGCGAGTTGCAGGGAATAAAAAAATAAGTCGCCTGTAGGGCACCCAGGTTTACTACAGGAAGGCTAAATAAAACTGGAGGGTGCCTGGTATCCAGAGTCCGCATATATAGACTGATTAACGTATCACCCATTCATCCATCGGCATATGATGTTCCACCTTAGACTAGGGATTTTTTGTCAAGGGTCTCTCCTTTAGCGCCGTACTTTAGCCTGCCACAAAGACCACATTCTGCCTAATGGTTACAGTTACGTACCAAACCACCATTTTATTTATTAAGGTATAATTACGCAGTTAAATCGGTACAGTACGTCAATCACAGCTAGTAAATCAAATAATGTGTTTATTCTGTAGCTGTCACAAATTATCATAGGAATTGACTATGCTAATTTAAAAAATTATTTATCACAGGTTTCGGACAGTCACAGTTTCATTTTAATTTGAATTTGAATTTGAAGTTGCAGTTGAATTTGAATTTTAAATTAAAAAAATTTAATTTTTAATTTTAATTTTGATTATTTTAAGTTTTATTTTAATTTTTTATTTTTAATTAATAATTCTTAATTTTGAAATTGTAATTTTTTATTTTTAATTTTTAATTTTTAATTTTTAATTTTCAATTTTAAATTTTAAATTTTAATTTTTTAGTTTTACTTTTATTTTATTTTTAATTAAAAATTTTTAATTTTAATTTTTTAATTTTAATTTTCATTTTCAGTTTAGTTTTAATTTGAATTTGACTTTGAATTGGAATATAAATTTGAATTTCAATTAGAATTTTAATTTTAATTATTAATTTTCAATTTTTCACTTTTAATTTTAATTTTAATTTTTAATTTAAAATTAAAAAAGAAAATTAATCTTTTTAATTTGAATTTGAATTTTAATTTTAATTTTTAAATTTTGATTTTAATTTTAATTTTTTAATTTTTCAAAAAATTAAAAATAAAACTTGAGAATTAAAATTTAAATTGGAATTTAATTTCAAATTTAAATTCAAATTAAAATTTAAAATATAAAAAATTAAAATTAAAATTAAAATTGAAAATTAAAAATTAATAATTAAAAAATTAAAATTAAAATTAAAATTAAAATTAAAATAAAAAATAAAAAATAAAATTCAAATTAAAATGAAAATGAAAATAAAATGAAAGTGGAAATGAAAATAAAAATGAAAATTAAAAATGTAATTTCAAATTAAAAATTAAAATTAAAAAATAAAAATTTAAAATTAATAATTAAAATTAAAATTCAAATTCAAATTAAATTTAAAATTCAAATTCAAATTCTAATTCTAATTAAAAATTACAAATTAAAACTAAATTTTAAAAAATAAAAATTGAAAATTAAAAATTCAAATTCAAATTCAAATTCAAATTAACATGAAACTGAAAATGAAAATGAAAATTAAAAAAAAAAAAAATTAAAAATTAAAATTTAAAAATTGGAAATTATAATTAAAAATTAATTTGATTTTCATTTTCATTTTTAATTTAATTTTAATTTTAATTTTCATTTGAATTTAAATTTGAATTTGAATTTGAATTTGAATTTGAATTTTAATTTGAACTTTAATTTTAAATTAAAAAAATTTAATTTTTTAATTTGAATTTTTTAATTTAATTTATTTTTTTAATTTTTAATTTTCATTTTAATTTTCATTTTCATTTTCATTTTCAGTTTCATTTTAATTTGAATTTGAATTTGAATTTGAATTTTGATTTTTAATTTTTAATTTGAAGTATATTCATGCATCTAGGGTCCATGATTCAACTGCCCTATCATGAATGAATATAAGGTGATTAAGTCTGTTTATGCAGGAATTTAAATATAAAATTCGGCACGAATGAGTAGGCGAGAGAAGTAAATATTTCAAACGTCGTTCAAGAACAGCGTCTTTGCCTTTATTAAGTAAATTAATTGGAGGTCTTCAAAAACGTGGTTGTTTAATCAAGGACTTAACATCTGATCGTATACCTTGTTTTTGCTACATGATTTTATAATAAATTGATTCGCAAATTTTAAAAGCTCATCAACATCACGAATTTTTTTTCGCATAATAAAAAAAAAAAAAATTAAATGAAACTTAATCCATACATTACGTACTCGGTTACATGTGGACGAGTAAATAGAGATAACATGAAGTACCGTAATTATAGCATCTATTCAATTTATATTCCCATTGTACATAAGTTTATCAATATCTACATAGTTTGTACAGTACATAATAAAAGCACATTGGTACATACATATAATGCTGCCAAATGTGTATACACTATGAGAGATAACATAAATTTGTATGTTGTATTCTGTACATATACTGTACACAACCAAGTTATATTCATTAAAATATGATTGTTCACTTGTTCTTCTTCATTATCATTGTTATCATTTTGTAGTTGTTGTATGCCAACTAATGGACATTATTGTTTTATTATGTTGTGTGTATGTGTATGTACATATGTGTGTGTGTGTTTGTTTAATTTTTAATTTATTGTCATTTGTATTTTAATTGAAATTAAATTTTCAATGAATAAATACAAACAAAAAAAACGAGGGCTTATCACTAAAAGCTCCATGACGTAATTACAAGTTACATTTGCTATGTTTTGGCTGCGTAGAATTGAGCACACAAAATGTTCAAATTCAATTTAAAAATGTCCAACCCTCTTTGTATCTCGTCCCACATTATGTATGTAGGTTGTTCTACACTCAATTAACTTTCAAATAAAAGCACATCTGGATAATGAAAAGTTTTATTTTGTATTTTTTTTTTTGCTTAAAATGATTTTAAAAAAGGATTACATTTATTGGCTTATAATCCTTCATATTTTATTATTGATATAATTTAAATCCTTTCATTTAAGTCAAATATATCGTATGGTGGTAATATTTGGACAGTAGAGTCACCTTTTAAAAAGTCACCTTTTAAAAAGGGACGTTCAAATTTGTGAACGGAGCACAAATGAAGTGAGATTGAATCCAAGAGGTTGCAAAAGGTGTTACATTAAATTGAATTATAACATTTGAACTTGAATTGCAAACTAAACGAAAAACCGTTTTATATAGATAAAGGTGGTATCCATCCCCCCGCAGGATGCGGATCCGAGCTGAATGATATATTGGTGAAATTATACGAAACAGAAGACGTAAGTACATTTTCATTCAAGGGCTTAACCTCAAAGCTAACCAATTTTTTTAAATTCTTGCGGCACGATATAAATTATTGCCAACAAAAATGCAACAAGGCCAATCCTATTCCGAATGGATCGCCGAGCTAAAGGGCATTACTCGTGATTATGGTTTTGTTTACACAAACGAGGCATGCAAACGATTTTATGCTGACGTCAATATTCGCGATGTAATTACATTTAACATGCCACACGAGTACGTTCAGAAAATAGCTATGTAGAAGAAAAATCCAACATTGGAGAAGCTCAAATGCCCAACCAAAATATTTTATGCCTCGTCCTATTCGGTTCCCGCAGATGGCCGCAATATGAGAGACTACCGTTCGGAGTTGCCAGTGCACCGGACATTTTCCAAAGATAAATGGAACAATTATTAAGGGGATTATCCTATTATGGAATTTTTTTGGATGGTTTAATTATAACCGGATGCGACAACATCGATCCCTTGCACAACCTTGAGGAGGTGTGTAAAAGACTGGAAGAGAATGAGTTACGCTGCAAAAGAGATAAATATCAACTTGCTGTCGAAGAAGCTAGATTGCAATGACATCGATTTGTTACCTTATTTCCGTAGGAGGTTGTCTTTGAATGTAAATACTAACGTTCTTCTGTTACAGGCTGAGCAGCTGCGAATAGTAGTACCAAAAACCTTACAAGCAAGGGTACTCCAAATGCTTCACCAGAGTCATTGGGGAATAACTCGCATGAAGCAATTATCCCGCCGATATTGTTGGTGACCACGGATTGAACAGCACATTGAAGAAGCCGTTGCAAATTGTATAGTGTGTCAGTCGCAAGCAAACCATTCGCCGCGAGAGTTAACAAGTTGGCCAATTCCAGTTGCTGCCTGGTCTCGAGTTCATGTAAACTATGCGGGTCCATTTTTATCAAAGATGTGGCTGATTGTAGTGGATGCCTTTTTCCAATTTTGCGACCATTAATGCTTTGCAAACCATTTTTGCTATCGAGGGTTTGCCACAAACCATCGCGTGTCCGACAATGGAACACCGTTCGTTCCTCAGGAGTTTCAAGATTTTTTTCACCGCAATTCAACCAATCACTTATCTTCAGCGCCATTTCACACCGCCTCAAATGGAGATGCTAAACGAGCAGTGCAGACATTTAAAACCGCATTAATTAAAAACCTGGAGAGTTGCACGAGTAATGAGATGGTCCTTTTAATTTACTTGTCGACCTATCGATCAACCCCGAATAGTTCAGGAATGTCACCCGCTGAATATTTGCGTGGTTGGCCGCATAGAACGCTGCTATCAGCTATGAAACCAAGTGAAAAGAGATTCCAAGAAATTGAGACAAAACGAACAAAATTTAAAGTCGGCCAGCCATTATTCGCGCGGCAGTATCAGAAGAAGAAAAAATGGGTCGAGGGAACTGTTATTAAACTAGAGAGAAGGCGCATTTATTTGATAGACACAGGTATTGGTGTTGAAACCTGTAATTGTGATGCCAACAGGTATTTAGATCGCTCGGATATTTCTACACATTTTGTGGAAAATTTAATTTTATTGAAAATCAACTGAACTATAGCCCACAAATTCATAGCTTTAAAAATCGAAAATCTGCAATTATGCTCCAATTTCTATGATTGATACATCTCTCAATAGGTGTTGAGAACTGTAATTGTGATGCCAACAGATATTTAGATTGCTCGAATATTTCTACACATTTTGTGGAAAATTTAATTTTATTGAAAATCAACTGAACTATAGCCCACAAATTGAGAGCTTTAAAAATCGAAAATCTGCAATTATGCTCCGATTTCGATGATTAATACATCTCTCAATAGGTGTGGAGACCTGTAATTGTGATGCCAACAGGTATTTAGATCGCTCGAATATTTCTACACGTTTTGTGGAAAATTTAATTTTATTGAAAATCAACTGAACTACAGCCCACAAATTCAGAGCTTTAAAAATCGAAGATCTGCAATTGTGCTCCGATTTCGATGATTGATACCACTATCAATAGGTGATGAGTACTGTAATTGAGATGCTAGCGGGTATTTAGATCGCTCGGGTATTTCTACACATTTTGTGGAAAATTTAATTTTATTGAAAATCAACTGAACTATAGCCCACAAATTCAGAGCTTTAAAAATCAAAAATCTGCAATTGAGCTCCGATTTCGATAATTATTACCTCTATCAAAATGTGTTGAGACCTGTAATTGTGATGCCAACAGGTATTTAGATCTTTCGAATATTTCTACACATTTTGTGGAAAATTTAATTTTATTGAAAATCAACTGAACTATAGCCCACAAATTCAGAGCTTTAAAAATCGAAAATCTGCAATTGTGCTCCGATTTCGATGATTGTTACCTCTATCAATAGATGTTGAGACCTGTAATTGTGATGCCAACAGGTATTTAGATCTCTCGAATATTTGTACACATATTGTGGAAAATTTAATTTTATTGAAAATCAACTGAACTATAGCCCACAAATTCAGAGCTTTAAAAATCGAAAATCTGCAATTGCGCTCCGATTTCGATGATTGTTACCTCTATCAATATGTGTTGAGACCTGTAATTGTGATGCCAACAGATATTTAGATTGCTCGAATATTTCGACACATTTTGTGAAAAATTTAATTTGTTTGAAAGCCCACAAATTCAGAGCTTTCAAAATCGAAAATCTGCAATTGTGCTCCGATTTCGATGATTGATAGCACTATCAATAGGTGCTGAGACCTGTAATTGTGATGCCAACGGGTATTTAGATCGCTCGAATATTTGTACACATTTTGTGGAAAGTTTAATTTTATTGAAAATCATCTGAGCTATAGCCCACAAATTCAGAGCTTTAAAAATCGAAAATCTGCAATTGTGCTCCGATTTCGATGATTGATGCCTCTATCAATAGGTGCTGAGACCTGTAATTGTGATGCCAACGGGTATTTAGATCGCTCGAATATTTGTACACATATTGTGGGAAATTTAATTTTATTGAAAATCAACTGAACTATAGCCCACATATTCACAGCTTTGAAAATCGAAAATCTGCAATTGTGCTCCGATTTCGATGATTGATACCTCTATCAATAGGTGCTGAGACCTGTAATTGTGATGCCAACGGGTATTTAGTTCGCTCGAATATTTGTACACATTTTGTGGAAAATTTAATTTTATTGAAAATCAATTGAACTATAGCCCACAAATTCAGAGCTTTCAAAATCGAAAATCTGCAATTGTGCTCCGATTTCGATGATTGATACCTCTATCAATAGGTGTTGGGACCTGTAATTGTGATGCCAACAGGTATTTAGATCTCTCGAATATTTTTACACATTTTGTGGAAAATTTAATTTTATTGAAAATCAACTGAACTATAGCCCACAAATTCAGAGCTTTAAAAATCGAAAATCTGCAATTGAGCTCCGATTTCGATGATTGATACCTCTATCAATAGGTGTTGGGACCTGTAATTGTTATGCCAACAGGTATTTAGATCTCTCGAATATTTTTACACATTTTGTGGAAAATTTAATTTTATTGAAAATCAACTGAGCTATAGCCCACAAATTCAGAGCTTTAAAAATCGAAAATCTGCAATTGAGCTCCGATTTCGATGATTGATACCTCTATCAATAGGTGTTGGGACCTGTAATTGTGATGCCAATAGATAGTTAGATTGCTCTAATATTTGTACACATTTTGTGGAAAATTTAATTTTATTGAAAATCAACTGAACTATAGCCACAAATTCAGAGCTTTAAAAATCGAAAATCTGCAATTGAGCTCCGATTTCGATGATTGATACCTCTATCAATAGGTGTTGGGACCTGTAATTGTTATGCCAACAGGTATTTAGATCTCTCGAATATTTTTACACATTTTGTGGAAAATTTAATTTTATTGAAAATCAACTGAACTATAGCCCACAAATTCAGAGCTTTAAAAATCGAAAATCTGCAATTGAGCTCCGATTTCGATGATTGATACCTCTATCAATAGGTGTTGGGACCTGTAATTGTGATGCCAATAGATAGTTAGATTGCTCTAATATTTGTACACATTTTGTGGAAAATTTAATTTTATTGAAAATCAACTGAACTATAGCCACAAATTCAGAGCTTTAAAAATCGAAAATCTGCAATTGAGCTCCGATTTCGATGATTGATACCTCTATCAATAGGTGTTGGGACCTGTAATTGTTATGCCAACAGGTATTTAGATCTCTCGAATATTTTTACACATTTTGTGGAAAATTTAATTTTATTGAAAATCAACTGAGCTATAGCCCACAAATTCAGAGCTTTAAAAATCGAAAATCTGCAATTGAGCTCCGATTTCGATGATTGATACCTCTATCAATAGGTGTTAGGACCTGTAATTGTGATGCCAACAGGTATTTAGATCTCTCGAATATTTGTACACATTTTGTGGAAAATTTAATTTTATTGAAAATCAACTGAAATCGAAAATCTGCAATTGTGCTCCGATTTCGATGATTGATACCTCTATCAATAGGTGTTGGGACCTGTAATTGTTATGCCAACAGGTATTTAGATCTCTCGAATATTTTTACACATTTTGTGGAAAATTTAATTTTATTGAAAATCAACTGAGCTATAGCCCACAAATTCAGAGCTTTAAAAATCGAAAATCTGCAATTGAGCTCCGATTTCGATGATTGATACCTCTATCAATAGGTGTTGGGACCTGTAATTGTGATGCCAACGGGTATTTAGATCGCTCGAATATTTGTACACATATTGTGGGAAATTTAATTTTATTGAAAATCAACTGAACTATAGCCCACATATTCACAGCTTTGAAAATCGAAAATCTGCAATTGTGCTCCGATTTCGATGATTGATACCTCTATCAATAGGTGCTGAGACCTGTAATTGTGATGCCAACGGGTATTTAGTTCGCTCGAATATTTGTACACATTTTGTGGAAAATTTAATTTTATTGAAAATCAATTGAACTATAGCCCACAAATTCAGAGCTTTCAAAATCGAAAATCTGCAATTGTGCTCCGATTTCGATGATTGATACCTCTATCAATAGGTGTTGGGACCTGTAATTGTGATGCCAACAGGTATTTAGATCTCTCGAATATTTTTACACATTTTGTGGAAAATTTAATTTTATTGAAAATCAACTGAACTATAGCCCACAAATTCAGAGCTTTAAAAATCGAAAATCTGCAATTGAGCTCCGATTTCGATGATTGATGCCTCTATCAATAGGTGTTGGGACCTGTAATTGTTATGCCAACAGGTATTTAGATCTCTCGAATATTTTTACACATTTTGTGGAAAATTTAATTTTATTGAAAATCAACTGAGCTATAGCCCACAAATTCAGAGCTTTAAAAATCGAAAATCTGCAATTGAGCTCCGATTTCGATGATTGATACCTCTATCAATAGGTGTTGGGACCTGTAATTGTGATGCCAATAGATAGTTAGATTGCTCTAATATTTGTACACATTTTGTGGAAAATTTAATTTTATTGAAAATCAACTGAAATCGAAAATCTGCAATTGTGCTCCGATTTCGATGATTGATACCTTTATCAATAGGTGCTGAGACCTGTAATTGTTATGCCAACAGGTATTTAGATCTCTCGAATATTTTTACACATTTTGTGGAAAATTTAATTTTATTGAAAATCAACTGAACTATAGCCACAAATTCAGAGCTTTAAAAATCGAAAATCTGCAATTGAGCTCCGATTTCGATGATTGATACCTCTATCAATAGGTGTTGGGACCTGTAATTGTTATGCCAACAGGTATTTAGATCTCTCGAATATTTTTACACATTTTGTGGAAAATTTAATTTTATTGAAAATCAACTGAGCTATAGCCCACAAATTCAGAGCTTTAAAAATCGAAAATCTGCAATTGAGCTCCGATTTCGATGATTGATACCTCTATCAATAGGTGTTGGGACCTGTAATTGTTATGCCAACAGGTATTTAGATCTCTCGAATATTTTTACACATTTTGTGGAAAATTTAATTTTATTGAAAATCAACTGAGCTATAGCCCACAAATTCAGAGCTTTAAAAATCGAAAATCTGCAATTGAGCTCCGATTTCGATGATTGATACCTCTATCAATAGGTGTTGGGACCTGTAATTGTGATGCCAATAGATAGTTAGATTGCTCTAATATTTGTACACATTTTGTGGAAAATTTAATTTTATTGAAAATCAACTGAAATCGAAAATCTGCAATTGTGCTCCGATTTCGATGATTGATACCTCTATCAATAGGTGTTGGGACCTGTAATTGTTATGCCAACAGGTATTTAGATCTCTCGAATATTTTTACACATTTTGTGGAAAATTTAATTTTATTGAAAATCAACTGAACTATAGCCACAAATTCAGAGCTTTAAAAATCGAAAATCTGCAATTGAGCTCCGATTTCGATGATTGATACCTCTATCAATAGGTGTTGGGACCTGTAATTGTTATGCCAACAGGTATTTAGATCTCTCGAATATTTGTACACATTTTGTGGAAAATTTAATTTTATTGAAAATCAACTGAGCTATAGCCCACAAATTCAGAGCTTTAAAAATCGAAAATCTGCAATTGAGCTCCGATTTCGATGATTGATACCTCTATCAATAGGTGTTGGGACCTGTAATTGTGATGCCAACAGGTATTTAGATCTCTCGAATATTTGTACACATTTTGTGGAAAATTTAATTTTATTGAAAATCAACTGAAATCGAAAATCTGCAATTGTGCTCCGATTTCGATGATTGATACCTCTATCAATAGGTGCTGAGACCTGTAATTGTGATGCCAACGGGTATTTAGTTCGCTCGAATATTTGTACACATTTTGTGGAAAATTTAATTTTATTGAAAATCAACTGAACTATAGCCCACAAATTCAGAGCTTTAAAAATCGAAAATCTGCAATTGAGCTCCGATTTCGATGATTGATACCTCTATCAATAGGTGTTGGGACCTGTAATTGTTATGCCAACAGGTATTTAGATCTCTCGAATATTTTTACACATTTTGTGGAAAATTTAATTTTATTGAAAATCAACTGAGCTATAGCCCACAAATTCAGAGCTTTAAAAATCGAAAATCTGCAATTGAGCTCCGATTTCGATGATTGATACATCTATCAATAGGTGTTGGGACCTGTAATTGTGATGCCAATAGATAGTTAGATTGCTCTAATATTTGTACACATTTTGTGGAAAATTTAATTTTATTGAAAATCAACTGAACTATAGCCCACAAATTCAGAGCTTTAAAAATCGAAAATCTGCAATTGAGCTCCGATTTCGATGATTGATACCTCTATCAATAGGTGTTGGGACCTGTAATTGTGATGCCAATAGATAGTTAGATTGCTCTAATATTTGTACACATTTTGTGGAAAATTTAATTTTATTGAAAATCAACTGAACTATAGCCCACAAATTCAGAGCTTTAAAAATCGAAAATCTGCAATTGAGCTCCGATTTCGATGATTGATACATCTATCAATAGGTGTTGGGACCTGTAATTGTGATGCCAATAGATAGTTAGATTGCTCTAATATTTGTACACATTTTGTGGAAAATTTAATTTTATTGAAAATCAACTGAGCTATAGCCCACAAATTCAGAGCTTTAAAAATCGAAAATCTGCAATTGAGCTCCGATTTCGATGATTGATACATCTATCAATAGGTGTTGGGACCTGTAATTGTGATGCCAATAGATAGTTAGATTGCTCTAATATTTGTACACATTTTGTGGAAAATTTAATTTTATTGAAAATCAACTGAACTATAGCCCACAAATTCAGAGCTTTAAAAATCGAAAATCTGCAATTGAGCTCCGATTTCGATGATTGATACCTCTATCAATAGGTGTTGGGACCTGTAATTGTGATGCCAATAGATAGTTAGATTGCTCTAATATTTGTACACATTTTGTGGAAAATTTAATTTTATTGAAAATCAACTGAACTATAGCCCACAAATTCAGAGCTTTAAAAATCGAAAATCTGCAATTGAGCTCCGATTTCGATGATTGATACCTCTATCAATAGGTGTTGGGACCTGTAATTGTGATGCCAATAGATAGTTAGATTGCTCTAATATTTGTACACATTTTGTGGAAAATTTAATTTTATTGAAAATCAACTGAACTATAGCCCACAAATTCAGAGCTTTAAAAATCGAAAATCTGCAATTGAGCTCCGATTTCGATGATTGATACCTCTATCAATAGGTGTTGGGACCTGTAATTGTGATGCCAACAGATAGTTAGATTGCTCTAATATTTGTACACATTTTGTGGAAAATTTAATTTTATTGAAAATCAACTGAACTATAGCCCACAAATTCAGAGCTTTAAAAATCGAAAATCTGCAATTGAGCTCCGATTTCGATGATTGATACCTCTATCAATAGGTGTTGGGACCTGTAATTGTGATGCCAATAGATAGTTAGATTGCTCTAATATTTGTACACATTTTGTGGAAAATTTAATTTTATTGAAAATCAACTGAACTATAGCCCACAAATTCAGAGCTTTAAAAATCGAAAATCTGCAATTGAGCTCCGATTTCGATGATTGATACCTCTATCAATAGGTGTTGGGACCTGTAATTGTTATGCCAACAGGTATTTAGATCTCTCGAATATTTTTACACATTTTGTGGAAAATTTAATTTTATTGAAAATCAACTGAGCTATAGCCCACAAATTCAGAGCTTTAAAAATCGAAAATCTGCAATTGAGCTCCGATTTCGATGATTGATACATCTATCAATAGGTGTTGGGACCTGTAATTGTGATGCCAATAGATAGTTAGATTGCTCTAATATTTGTACACATTTTGTGGAAAATTTAATTTTATTGAAAATCAACTGAACTATAGCCCACAAATTCAGAGCTTTAAAAATCGAAAATCTGCAATTGAGCTCCGATTTCGATGATTGATACCTCTATCAATAGGTGTTGGGACCTGTAATTGTGATGCCAATAGATAGTTAGATTGCTCTAATATTTGTACACATTTTGTGGAAAATTTAATTTTATTGAAAATCAACTGAACTATAGCCCACAAATTCAGAGCTTTAAAAATCGAAAATCTGCAATTGAGCTCCGATTTCGATGATTGATACCTCTATCAATAGGTGTTGGGACCTGTAATTGTGATGCCAATAGATAGTTAGATTGCTCTAATATTTGTACACATTTTGTGGAAAATTTAATTTTATTGAAAATCAACTGAACTATAGCCCACAAATTCAGAGCTTTAAAAATCGAAAATCTGCAATTGAGCTCCGATTTCGATGATTGATACCTCTATCAATAGGTGTTGGGACCTGTAATTGTGATGCCAACGGGTAAGTAGATTGCTCGAATATTTCGACACATTTTGTGGAAAATTTAATTTGATTGAAAGCCCACAAATTCAGAGCTTTAAAAATCGAAAATCTGCAATTGTGCTCCGATTTCGATAATTGTTACCTCTATCAATATGTGTTGAGACCTGTAATTGTGATGCCAACAGATATTTAGATTGCTCGAATATTTCGACACATTTTGTGGAAAATTTAATTTTATTGAAAATCAACTGAACTATAGCCCACAAATTCAGAGCTTTAAAAATCGAAAATCTGCAATTGTGCTCCGATTTCGATGATTGTTACCTCTATCAATATGTGTTGAGACCTGTAATTGTGATGCCAACGGGTAAGTAGATTGCTCGAATATTTCGACACATTTTGTGGAAAATTTAATTTGATTGAAAGCCCACAAATTCAGAGCTTTAAAAATCGAAAATCTGCAATTGTGCTCCGATTTCGATAATTGTTACCTCTATCAATATGTGTTGAGACCTGTAATTGTGATGCCAACAGATATTTAGATTGCTCGAATATTTCGACACATTTTGTGGAAAATTTAATTTTATTGAAAATCAACTGAACTATAGCCCACAAATTCAGAGCTTTAGAAATCGAAAATCTGCAATTGAGCTCCGATTTCGATGATTGATACCTCTATCAATAGGTGTTGGGACCTGTAATTGTGATGCCAATAGATAGTTAGATTGCTCTAATATTTGTACATATTTTGTGGAACATTTAATTTTATTGAAAATCAACTGAACTATAGCCCACAAATTCAGAGCTTTAAAAATCGAAAATCTGCAATTGAGCTCCGATTTCGATGATTGATACCTCTATCAATAGGTGTTGGGACCTGTAATTGTGATGCCAATAGATAGTTAGATTGCTCTAATATTTGTACACATTTTGTGGAAAATTTAATTTTATTGAAAATCAACTGAACTATAGCCCACAAATTCACAGCTTTCAAAATCGAAAATCTGAAATTGTGCTCCGATTTCGATGATTGATACCTTTATCAATAGGTGCTGAGACCTGTAATTGTGATGCCAACGGGTATTTAGTTCGCTCGAATATTTGTACACATTTTGTGGAAAATTTAATTTTATTGAAAATCTACTGAACTATAGCCCACATATTCACAGCACTCAAAATCGAAAATCTGCAATTGAGCTCCGATTTCGATGATTGATACCTCTATCAATAGGTGTTGGGACCTGTAATTGTGATGCCAACAGGTATTTAGATCTCTGGAATATTTGTACACATTTTGTGGAAAATTTAATTTTATTGAAAATCAACTCAACTACAGCCCACAAATTCAGAGCTTTCAAAATCGAAAATCTGCAATTGAGCTCCGATTTCGATGATTGATACCTCTATCAATAGGTGTTGGGACCTGTAATTGTGATGCCAATAGATAGTAAGATTGCTCTAATATTTGTACACATTTTGTGGAACATTTAATTTTATTGAAAATCAACTGAACTATAGCCCACATATTCACAGCTTTCAAAATCGAAAATCTGCAATTGTGCTCCGATTTCGATGATTGATACCTCTATCAATAGGTGTTGGGACCTGTAATTGTTATGCCAACAGGTATTTAGATCTCTCGAATATTTTTACACATTTTGTGGAACATTTAATTTTATTGAAAATCAACTCAACTATAGCCCACAAATTCAGAGCTTTAAAAATCGAAAATCTGCAATTGAGCTCCGATTTCGATGATTGATACCTCTATCAATAGGTATTGGGACCTGTAATTGTGATGCCAACAGGTATTTAGATCTCTCGAATATTTTTACACATTTTGTGGAAAATTTAATTTTATTGAAAATCAACTGAACTATAGCCCACAAATTCAGAGCTTTAAAAATCGAAAATCTGCAATTGAGCTCCGATTTCGATGATTGATACCTCTATCAATAGGTGTTAGGACCTGTAATTGTGATGCCAACAGGTATTTAGATCTCTCGAATATTTGTACACATTTTGTGGAACATTTAATTTTATTGAAAATCAACTCAACTATAGCCCACAAATTCAGAGCTTTAAAAATCGAAAATCTGCGATTGTGCTCCGATTTCGATGATTGATACCTCTATCAATAGGTGTTGGGACCTGTAATTGTGATGCCAACAGGTATTTAGATCTCTGGAATATTTGTACACATTTTGTGGAAAATTTAATTTTATTGAAAATCAACTCAACTATAGCCCACAAATTCAGAGCTTTAAAAATCGAAAATCTGCGATTGTGCTCCGATTTCGATGATTGATACCTCTATCAATAGGTGTTGGGACCTGTAATTGTGATGCCAACAGGTATTTAGATCTCTGGAATATTTGTACACATTTTGTGGAAAATTTAATTTTATTGAAAATCAACTCAACTATAGCCCACAAATTCAGAGCTTTAAAAATCGAAAATCTGCAATTGAGCTCCGATTTCGATGATTGATACCTCTATCAATAGGTGTTGGGACCTGTAATTGTTATGCCAACAGGTATTTAGATCTCTCGAATACTTGTACACATTTTGTGGAACATTTAATTTTATTGAAAATCAACTGAACTATAGCCCACAAATTCAGAGCTTTAAAAATCGAAAATCTGCAATTGTGCTCCGATTTCGATAATTGATACCTCTATCAACAGGTGTTAGATCACTCGAATATTTGTACACATTTTGTGGAAAATTTAATTTTATTGAAAATCAACTGAACTATAGCCCACAAATTCAGAGCTTTAAAAATCGAAAATCTGCAATTGTGCTCCGATTTCGATGATTGATACATCTATCAATATGTGTTGAGACCTGTAATTGTGATGCCAACAGATATTTAGATTGCTCGAATATTTCGACACATTTTGTGGAAAATTTTATTTTGATTAAAAGCCCACAAATTCAGAGCTTTCAAAATCGAAAATCTGCAATTGTGCTCCGATTTCGATGATTGATACCTCTATCAATAGGTGCTGAGACCTGTAATTGTGATGCCAACGGGTATTTAAATCGCTCGAATATTTGTACACATTTTGTGGAAAATTTAATTTTATTGAAAATCAACTGAGCTATAGCCCACAAATTCAGAGCTTTAAAAATCGAAAATCTGCAATTGAGCTCCGATTTCGATGATTGATACCTCTATCAATAGGTGTTGGGACCTGTAATTGTTATGCCAACAGGTATTTAGATCTCTCGAATATTTTTACACATTTTGTGGAAAATTTAATTTTATTGAAAATCAACTGAGCTATAGCCCACAAATTCAGAGCTTTAAAAATCGAAAATCTGCAATTGAGCTCCGATTTCGATGATTGATACCTCTATCAATAGGTGTTGGGACCTGTAATTGTGATGCCAACAGATAGTTAGATTGCTCTAATATTTGTACACATTTTGTGGAAAATTTAATTTTATTGAAAATCAACTGAACTATAGCCCACAAATTCAGAGCTTTAAAAATCGAAAATCTGCAATTGAGCTCCGATTTCGATGATTGATACCTCTATCAATAGGTGTTGTTACCTGTAATTGTGATGCCAATAGATAGTTAGATTGCTCTAATATTTGTACACATTTTGTGGAAAATTTAATTTTATTGAAAATCAACTGAACTATAGCCCACAAATTCAGAGCTTTAAAAATCGAAAATCTGCAATTGAGCTCCGATTTCGATGATTGATACCTCTATCAATAGGTGTTGGGACCTGTAATTGTTATGCCAACAGGTATTTAGATCTCTCGAATATTTTTACACATTTTGTGGAAAATTTAATTTTATTGAAAATCAACTGAGCTATAGCCCACAAATTCAGAGCTTTAAAAATCGAAAATCTGCAATTGAGCTCCGATTTCGATGATTGATACATCTATCAATAGGTGTTGGGACCTGTAATTGTGATGCCAATAGATAGTTAGATTGCTCTAATATTTGTACACATTTTGTGGAAAATTTAATTTTATTGAAAATCAACTGAACTATAGCCCACAAATTCAGAGCTTTAAAAATCGAAAATCTGCAATTGAGCTCCGATTTCGATGATTGATACCTCTATCAATAGGTGTTGGGACCTGTAATTGTGATGCCAATAGATAGTTAGATT
Organism: Tipula helvola; assembly: GCA_963556165.1. NCBI lineage: Eukaryota > Metazoa > Arthropoda > Insecta > Diptera > Tipulidae > Tipula > Tipula helvola. The sequence continues at coordinate 97,202,928 of OY744482.1, forward strand.
GCTCTAATATTTGTACACATTTTGTGGAAAATTTAATTTTATTGAAAATCAACTGAACTATAGCCCACAAATTCAGAGCTTTAAAAATCGAAAATCTGCAATTGAGCTCCGATTTCGATGATTGATGCCTCTATCAATAGGTGTTGGGACCTGTAATTGTGATGCCAACAGGTATTTGGATCTCTCGAATATTTGTACACATTTTGTGGAAAATTTAATTTTATTGAAAATCAACTGAACTATAGCCCACAAATTCAGAGCTTTAAAAATCGAAAATCTGCAATTGAGCTCCGATTTCGATGATTGTTACCTCTATCAATAGGTGTTAGGACCTGTAATTGTGATGCCAACAGGTATTTAGATCTCTCGAATATTTGTACACATTTTGTGGAACATTTAATTTTATTGAAAATCAACTGAACTATAGCCCACATATTCACAGCTTTCAACATCGAAAATCTGAAATTGTGCTCCGATTTCGATGATTGATACCTCTATCAATAGGTGCTGAGACCTGTAATTGTGATGCCAACGGGTATTTAGTTCACTCGAATATTTGTACACATTTTGTGGAAAATTTAATTTTATTGAAAATCTACTGAACTATAGCCCACATATTCACAGCTCTCAAAATTGAAAATCTGCAATTGAGCTCCGATTTCGATGATTGATACCTCTATCAATAGGTGTTGGGACCTGTAATTGTGATGCCAACAGGTATTTAGATCTCTGGAATATTTGTACACATTTTGTGGAAAATTTAATTTTATTGAAAATCAACTCAACTATAGCCCACAAATTCAGAGCTTTAAAAATCGAAAATCTGCAATTGAGCTCCGATTTCGATGATTGATACCTCTATCAATAGGTGTTGGGACCTGTAATTGTGATGCCAACAGGTATTTAGATCTCTGGAATATTTGTACACATTTTGTGGAAAATTTAATTTTATTGAAAATCAACTCAACTATAGCCCACAAATTCAGAGCTTTAAAAATCGAAAATCTGCAATTGAGCTCCGATTTCGATGATTGATACCTCTATCAATAGGTGTTGGGACCTGTCATTGTGATGCCAATAGATAGTTAGATTGCTCTAATATTTGTACACATTTTGTGGAAAATTTAATTTTATTGAAAATCAACTGAACTATAGCCCACAAATTCAGAGCTTTAAAAATCGAAAATCTGCAATTGAGCTCCGATTTCGATGATTGATACCTCTATCAATAGGTGTTGGGACCTGTAATTGTTATGCCAACAGGTATTTAGATCTCTCGAATATTTTTACACATTTTGTGGAACATTTAATTTTATTGAAAATCAACTGAACTATAGCCCACATATTCACAGCTTTCAAAATCGAAAATCTGCAATTGTGCTCCGATTTCGATGATTGATACCTCTATCAATAGGTGTTGGGACCTGTAATTGTGATGCCAACAGGTATTTAGATCTCTGGAATATTTGTACACATTTTGTGGAAAATTTAATTTTATTGAAAATCAACTCAACTATAGCCCACAAATTCAGAGCTTTAAAAATCGAAAATCTGCAATTGAGCTCCGATTTCGATGATTGATACCTCTATCAATAGGTGTTGGGACCTGTAATTGTGATGCCAATAGATAGTTAGATTGCTCTAATATTTGTACACATTTTGTGGAAAATTTAATTTTATTGAAAATCAACTGAACTATAGCCCACAAATTCAGAGCTTTAAAAATCGAAAATCTGCAATTGAGCTCCGATTTCGATGATTGATACCTCTATCAATAGGTGTTGGGACCTGTAATTGTTATGCCAACAGGTATTTAGATCTCTCGAATATTTGTACACATTTTGTGGAAAATTTAATTTTATTGAAAATCAACTGAACTATAGCCCACAAATTCAGAGCTTTAAAAATCGAAAATCTGCAATTGAGCTCCGATTTCGATGATTGATACCTCTATCAATAGGTGTTGAGACCTGTAATTGTGATGCCAATAGATAGTTAGATTGCTCTAATATTTGTACACATTTTGTGGAAAATTTAATTTTATTGAAAATCAACTGAACTATAGCCCACAAATTCAGAGCTTTAAAAATCGAAAATCTGCAATTGAGCTCCGATTTCGATGATTGATACCTCTATCAATAGGTGTTGGGACCTGTAATTGTTATGCCAACAGGTATTTAGATCTCTCGAATATTTTTACACATTTTGTGGAACATTTAATTTTATTGAAAATCAACTCAACTATAGCCCACAAATTCAGAGCTTTCAAAATCGAAAATCTGCAATTGTGCTCCGATTTCGATGATTGATACCTCTATCAATAGGTGTTGGGACCTGTAATTGTTATGCCAACCGGTATTTAGATCTCTCGAATATTTTTACACATTTTGTGGAAAATTTAATTTTATTGAAAATCAACTGAACTATAGCCCACAAATTCAGAGCTTTAAAAATCGAAAATCTGCAATTGAGCTCCGATTTCGATGATTGATACCTCTATCAATAGGTGTTGGGACCTGTAATTGTGATGCCAATAGATAGTTAGATTGCTCTAATATTTGTACACATTTTGTGGAAAATTTAATTTTATTGAAAATCAACTGAACTATAGCCCACAAATTCAGAGCTTTAAAAATCGAAAATCTGCAATTGTGCTCCGATTTCGATGATTGATACCTCTATCAATAGGTGTTGGGACCTGTAATTGTTATGCCAACAGGTATTTAGATCTCTCGAATATTTTTACACATTTTGTGGAACATTTAATTTTATTGAAAATCAACTGAACTATAGCCCACAAATTCAGAGCTTTCAAAATCGAAAATCTGCAATTATGCTCCGATTTCGATGATTGATACCTCTATCAATAGATGTTGAGACCTGTAATTGTAATGCTAACGGGTATCTAGATCGCTCGAATATTTCTACACATTTTGTGGAACATTTAATTTTATTGAAAATCAACTGAACTATAGCCCACAAATTCAGAGTTTTCAAAATCGAAAATCTGCAATTATGCTCCGATTTCGATGATTAATGCTTCTATCAATAGATGTTGAGACCTGTAATTGTAATGCCAACGGGTATTTAGATCGTTCGAATATTTGTACACATTTTGTGGAACATTTAATTTTATTGAAAATCAACTGAACTATAGCCCACAAATTCAGAGCTTTAAAAATCGAAAATCTGCAATTGTGCTCCGATTTCGATGATTGATACCTCTATCAATAGGTGTTGAGACCTGTAATTGTTATGCCAACGGGTATCTAGGTTGCTCGAATATTTCTACACTTTTGTGGAAAATTTAATTTTATTGAAAATCAACTGAACTATAGCCCACAAATTCAGAGCTTTAAAAATCGAAAATCTGCAATTGTGCTCCGATTTCGATGATTGATACCTCTATCAATAGATGTTGAGACCTGTAATTGTAATGCCAACGGGTATCTAGATCGCTCGAATATTTCTACACATTTTGTGGAACATTTAATTTTATTGAAAATCAACTGAACTATAGCCCACAAATTCAGAGCTTTAAAAATCGAAAATCTGCAATTGTGCTCCGATTTCGATGATTGATACCTCTATCAATAGGTGTTGAGACCTGTAATTGTAATGCTAACGGGTATCTAGATCGCTCGAATATTTCTACACATTTTGTGGAACATTTAATTTTATTGAAAATCAACTGAACTATAGCCCACAAATTCAGAGTTTTGAAAATCGAAAATCTTTAATTATGCTCCGATTTCGATGATTAATGGTTCTATCAATAGATGTTGAGACCTGTAATTGTAATGCCAACGGGTATTTAGATCGCTCGAATATTTCTACACATTTTGTGGAACATTTAATTTTATTGAAAATCAACTGAACTATAGCCCACAAATTCAGAGCTTTGAAAATCGAAAATCTGCAATTATGCTCCGATTTCGACGATTAAAGGTTCTATCAATAGATGTTGAGACCTGTAATTGTAATGCCAACGGGTATCTAGATCGCTCGAATATTTCTACACATTTTGTGGAACATTTAATTTTATTGAAAATCAACTGAACTATAGCCCACAAATTCAGAGCTTTAAAAATCGAAAATCTGCAATTGTGCTCCGATTTCGATGATTGATACCTCTATCAATAGGTGTTGAGACCTGTAATTGTTATGCCAACGGGTATCTAGGTTGCTCGAATATTTCTACACTTTTGTGGAACATTTAATTTTATTGAAAATCAACTGAACTATAGCCCACAAATTCAGAGCTTTGAAAATCGAAAATCTGCAATTATGCTCCGATTTCGACGATTAAAGGTTCTATCAATAGATGTTGAGACCTGTAATTGTAATGCCAACGGGTATCTAGATCGCTCGAATATTTCTACACATTTTGTGGAACATTTAATTTTATTGAAAATCAACTGAACTATAGCCCACAAATTCAGAGCTTTAAAAATCGAAAATCTGCAATTGTGCTCCGATTTCGATGATTGATACCTCTATCAATAGGTGTTGAGACCTGTAATTGTTATGCCAACGGGTATCTAGGTTGCTCGAATATTTCTACACTTTTGTGGAAAATTTAATTTTATTGAAAATCAACTGAACTATAGCCCACAAATTCAGTGCTTTAAAAATCGAAAATCTGCAATTATGCTCCGATTTCGTTGATTAATGGTTTTATCAATAGATGTTGAGACCTGTAATTGTAATGCCAACGGGTATCTAGATCGCTCGAATATTTCTACACATTTTGTGGAACATTTAATTTTATTGAAAATCAACTGAACTATAGCCCACAAATTCAGAGCTTTAAAAATCGAAAATCTGCAATTATGCTCCGATTTCGATGATTAATGGTTCTATCAATAGATGTTGAGACCTGTAATTGTAATGCCAACGGGTATTTAGATCGCTCGAATATTTCTACACATTTTGTGGAACATTTAATTTTATTGAAAATCAACTGAACTATAGCCCACAAATTCAGAGCTTTGAAAATCGAAAATCTGCAATTATGCTCCGATTTCGATGATTGATACCTCTATCAATAGGTGTTGAGACCTGTAACTGTGATGCTAACGGGTATTTAGATCGCTCGAATATTTCTACACATTTTGTGGAACATTTAATTTTATTGAAAATCAACTGAACTATAGCCCACAAATTCAGAGCTTTCAAAATCGAAAATCTGCAATTATGCTCCGATTTCGATGATAATTGCTTCTATCAATAGATGTTGAGACCTGTAATTGTAATGCCAACGGGTATTTAGATCGCTCGAATATTTCTACACATTTTGTGGAACATTTAATTTTATTGAAAATCAACTGAATTATAGCCCACAAATTCAGAGCTTTAAAAATCGAAAATCTGCAATTGTGCTCCGATTTCGATGATTGATACCTCTATCAATAGGTGTTGAGACCTGTAATTGTTATGCCAACGGGTATCTAGGTTGCTCGAATATTTCTAAACTTTTGTGGAAAATTTAATTTTATTGAAAATCAACTGAACTATAGCCCACAAATTCAGTGCTTTAAAAATCGAAAATCTGCAATTGTGCTCCGATTTCGATGATTAATGATTCTATCAATAGATGTTGAGACCTGTAATTGTAATGCCAACGGGTATCTAGATCGCTCGAATATTTCTACACATTTTGTGGAACATTTAATTTTATTGAAAATCAACTGAACTATAGCCCACAAATTCAGAGCTTTGAAAATCGAAAATCTGCAATTATGCTCCGATTTCGATGATTAATGGTTCTATCAATAGATGTTGAGACCTGTAATTGTAATGCCAACGGGTATTTAGATCGCTCGAATATTTCTACACATTTTGTGGATAATTTAATTTTATTGAGAATCAACTGAACTATAGCCCACAAATTCAGAGCTTTCAAAATCGAAAATCTGCAATTGTGCTCCGATTTCGATGATTGATGCCTCTATCAATAGGTGCTGAGACCTGTAATTGTGATGCCAACGGGTATTTAGATCGCTCGAATATTTGTACACATTTTGTGGAAAATTTAATTTTATTGAAAATCAACTGAGGTATAGCCCACAAATTCAGAACTTTAAAAATCGAAAATCTCCAATTGAGCTCCGATTTCGATGATTGATACCTCTATCAATAGGTGCTGAGACCTGTAATTGTGATGCAAACGGGTATTTAGATCGCTCGAATATTTGTACACATTTTGTGGAAAATTTAATTTTATTGAAAACCAACTGAACTATAGCCCACAAATTCAGAGCTTTAAAAATCGAAAATCTGCAATTGAGCTCCAATTTCGATGATTGATACCTCTATCAATAGGTATTGGGACCTGTAATTGTGATGCCAACGGGTATTTAGATCGCTCGAATATTTCTACACTTATGTGGAACATTTAATTTTATTGAAAATCAACTGAACTATAGCCCACAAATTCAGAGCTTTAAAAATCGAAAATCTGCAATTGTGCTCCGATTTCGATGATTAATGATTCTATCAATAGATGTTGAGACCTGTAATTGTAATGCCAACGGGGATTTAGATCGCTCGAATATTTGTACACATTTTGTGGAACATTTAATTTTATTGAAAATCAACTGAACTATAGCCCACAAATTCACAGCTTTCAAAATCGAAAATCTGCAATTGAGCTCCGATTCCGATGATTGATACCTCTATCAATAGGTGTTGAGACATGTAATTGTGATGCTAACGGGTATTTAGATCGCTCGAATATTTCGACACATTTTGTGGAAAATTTAATTTTATTGAAAATCAACTGAACTATAGCCCACAAATTCAGAGCTTTAAAAATCTAAAATCTGCAATTATGCTCCGATTTCGATGATTGATACCTCTATCAATAGGTGTTGAGACCTGTAACTATGATGCCAACGGGTATTTAGATCGCTCGAATATTTCTACACATTTTGTGGAAAATTTAATTTTATTGAAAATCAACTGAACTATAGCCCACAAATTCAGAGCTTTAAAAATCGAAATTCTGCAATTGAGCTCCGATTTCGATGATTGATACCTCTATCAATAGGTGTTGAGACATGTAATTGTGATGCCAACGGGAATCTAGGTTGCTCGAATATTTCTACATATTTTGTGGAAAATTTAATTTTATTGAAAATCAACTGAACTATAGCCCACAAATTCAGAGCTTTAAAAATCGAAAATCTGCAATTATGCTCCGATTTCGATGATTAATGCTTCTATCAATAGATGTTGAGACCTGTAATTGTAATGCCAACAGGTATTTAGATCGCTCGAATATTTCTACACTTATGTGGAACATTTAATTTTATTGAAAATCAACTGAACTATAGCCCACAAATTCAGAGCTTTAAAAATCGAAAATCTGCAATTGTGCTCCGATTTCGATGATTGATACCTCTATCAATAGGTGCTGAGACCTGTAATTGTGATGCCAACGGGTATTTAGATCGCTCGAATATTTCTACACATTTTGTGGAACATTTAATTTTATTGAAAATCAACTGAACTATAGCCCACAAATTCAGAGCTTTCAAAATCGAAACTCTGCAATTATGCTCCGATTTCGATGATTAATACCTCTATCAATAGGTGTTGAGACCTGTAATTGTGATGCCAACGGGTATTTAGATCGCTCGAATATTTGTACACATTTTGTGGAAAATTTAATTTTATTGAAAATCAACTGAACTATAGCCCACAAATTCAGAGCTTTAAAAATCGAAAACCTGCGATTGAGCTCCGATTTCGATGATTGATACCTCTATCAATAGGTGTTGAGACATGTAATTGTGATGTCAGCGGGAATCTAGGTTGCTCGAATATTTCTACACATTTTGTGGAAAATTTAATTTTATTGAAAATCAACTGAACTATAGCCCACAAATTCAGAGCTTTCAAAATCGAAAATCTGCAATTATGCTCCGATTTCGATGATTAATGCTTCTATCAATAGATGTTGAGACCTGTAATTGTAATGCCAACGGGTATTTAGATCGCTCGAATATTTCTACACTTATGTGGAACATTTAATTTTATTGAAAATCAACTGAACTATAGCCCACAAATTCAGAGCTTTAAAAATCGAAAATCTGCAATTATGCTCCGATTTCGATGATTAATGCTTCTATCAATAGATGTTGAGACCTGTAATTGTAATGCCAACGGGTATCTAGATCGCTCGAATATTTCTACACATTTTGTGGAACATTTAATTTTATTGAAAATCAACTGAACTATAGCCCACAAATTCAGAGCTTTAAAAATCGAAAATCTGCAATTGTGCTCCGATTTCGATGATTGATACCTCTATCAATAGGTGCTGAGACCTGTAATTGTGATGCCAACGGGTATTTATATCGCTCGAATATTTGTACACATTTTGTGGAAAATTTAATTTTATTGAAAATCAACTGAACTATAGCCCACAAATTCAGAGCTTTCAAAATCGAAAATCTGCAATTATGCTCCGATTTCGATGATTAATACCTCTATCAATAGGTGTTGAGACCTGTAATTGTGATGCCAACGGGTATTTAGATCGCTCGAATATTTGTACACATTTTGTGGAAAATTTAATTTTATTGAAAATCAACTGAACTATAGCCCACAAATTCAGAGCTTTAAAAATCGAAAACCTGCGATTGAGCTCCGATTTCGATGATTGATACCTCTATCAATAGGTGTTGAGACATGTAATTGTGATGCCAGCGGGAATCTAGGTTGCTCGAATATTTCTACATATTTTGTGGAAAATTTAATTTTATTGAAAATCAACTGAACTATAGCCCACAAATTCAGAGCTTTCAAAATCGAAAATCTGCAATTATGCTCCGATTTCGATGATTAATGCTTCTATCAATAGATGTTGAGACCTGTAATTGTAATGCCAACGGGTATTTAGATCGCTCGAATATTTCTACACATTTTGTGGAAAATTTAATTTTATTGAAAATCAACTGAACTATAGCCCACAAATTCAGAGCTTTGAAAATCGAAAATCTGCAATTATGCTCCGATTTCGATGATTAATGCCTCTATCAATAGGTGTTGAGACCTGTAATTGTGATGCCAACGGGTATTTAGATCGCTCGAATATTTCTACACATTTTGTGGAACATTTAATTTTATTGAAAATCAACTGAACTATAGCCCACAAATTCAGAGCTTTCAAAATCGAAAATCTGCAATTATGCTCCGATTTCGATGATTAATACCTCTATCAATAGGTGTTGAGACCTGTAATTGTGATGCCAACGGGTATTTAGATCGCTCGAATATTTGTACACATTTTGTGGAAAATTTAATTTTATTGAAAATCAACTGAACTATAGCCCACAAATTCAGAGCTTTAAAAATCGAAAACCTGCGATTGAGCTCCGATTTCGATGATTGATACCTCTATCAATAGGTGTTGAGACATGTAATTGTGATGCCAGCGGGAATCTAGGTTGCTCGAATATTTCTACACATTTTGTGGAAAATTTAATTTTATTGAAAATCAACTGAACTATAGCCCACAAATTCAGAGCTTTCAAAATCGAAAATCTGCAATTATGCTCCGATTTCGATGATTAATGCTTCTATCAATAGATGTTGAGACCTGTAATTGTAATGCCAACGGGTATTTAGATCGCTCGAATATTTCTACACTTATGTGGAACATTTAATTTTATTGAAAATCAACTGAACTATAGCCCACAAATTCAGAGCTTTAAAAATCGAAAACCTGCAATTGTGCTCCGATTTCGATGATTGATACCTCTATCAATAGGTGCTGAGACCTGTAATTGTGATGCCAACGGGTATTTAGATCGCTCGAATATTTGTACACATTTTGTGGAAAATTTAATTTTATTGAAAATCAACTGAACTATAGCCCACAAATTCAGAGCTTTAAAAATCGAAAATCTGCAATTATGCTCCGATTTCGATGATTAATGCTTCTATCAATAGATGTTGAGACCTGTAATTGTAATGCCAACGGGTATTTAGATCGCTCGAATATTTCTACACTTATGTGGAACATTTAATTTTATTGAAAATCAACTGAACTATAGCCCACAAATTCAGAGCTTTAAAAATCGAAAATCTGCAATTATGCTCCGATTTCGATGATTAATGCTTCTATCAATAGATGTTGAGACCTGTAATTGTAATGCCAACGGGTATTTAGATCGCTCGAATATTTCTACACTTATGTGGAACATTTAATTTTATTGAAAATCAACTGAACTATAGCCCACAAATTCAGAGCTTTAAAAATCGAAAATCTGCAATTGTGCTCCGATTTCGATGATTGATACCTCTATCAATAGGTGCTGAGACCTGTAATTGTGATGCCAACGGGTATTTAGATCGCTCGAATATTTGTACACATTTTGTGGAACATTTAATTTTATTGAAAATCAACTGAACTATAGCCCACAAATTCAGAGCTTTCAAAATCGAAAATCTGCAATTATGCTCCGATTTCGATGATTAATACCTCTATCAATAGGTGTTGAGACCTGTAATTGTGATGCCAACGGGTATTTAGATCGCTCGAATATTTGTACACATTTTGTGGAAAATTTAATTTTATTGAAAATCAACTGAACTATAGCCCACAAATTCAGAGCTTTAAAAATCGAAAACCTGCGATTGAGCTCCGATTTCGATGATTGATACCTCTATCAATAGGTGTTGAGACATGTAATTGTGATGCCAGCGGGAATCTAGGTTGCTCGAATATTTCTACACATTTTGTGGAAAATTTAATTTTATTGAAAATCAACTGAACTATAGCCCACAAATTCAGAGCTTTCAAAATCGAAAATCTGCAATTATGCTCCGATTTCGATGATTAATGCTTCTATCAATAGATGTTGAGACCTGTAATTGTAATGCCAACGGGTATTTAGATCGCTCGAATATTTCTACACATTTTGTGGAAAATTTAATTTTATTGAAAATCAACTGAACTATAGCCCACAAATTCAGAGCTTTGAAAATCGAAAATCTGCAATTATGCTCCGATTTCGATGATTAATGCCTCTATCAATAGGTGTTGAGACCTGTAATTGTGATGCCAACGGGTATTTAGATCGCTCGAATATTTCTACACATTTTGTGGAACATTTAATTTTATTGAAAATCAACTGAACTATAGCCCACAAATTCAGAGCTTTGAAAATCGAAAATCTGCAATTATGCTCCGATTTCGATGATTAATGCTTCTATCAATAGATGTTGAGACCTGTAATTGTAATGCCAACGGGTATTTAGATCGCTCGAATATTTCTACACATTTTGTGGAAAATTTAATTTTATTGAAAATCAACTGAACTATAGCCCACAAATTCAGAGCTTTCAAAATCGAAAATCTGCAATTATGCTCCGATTTCGATGATTAATGCCTCTATCAATAGGTGTTGAGACCTGTAATTGTGATGCCAACGGGTATTTAGATCGCTCGAATATTTCTACACATTTTGTGGAACATTTAATTTTATTGAAAATGAACTGAACTATAGCCCACAAATTCAGAGCTTTAAAAATCGAAAATCTGCAATTATGCTCCGATTTCGATGATTAATGCTTCTATCAATAGATGTTGAGACCTGTAATTGTAATGCCAACGGGTATTTAGATCGTTCGAATATTTCTACACATTTTGTGGAACATTTAATTTTATTGAAAATCAACTGAACTATAGCCCACAAATTCAGAGCTTTAAAAATCTAAAATCTGCAATTGTGCTCCGATTTCGATGATTGATACCTCTATCAATAGGTGTTGAGACCTGTAATTGTTATGCCAACAAGTATTTAGATCGCTCGAATATTTGTACACATTTTGTGGAAAATTTAATTTTATTGAAAGTCAACTGAACTATAGCCCACAAATTCAGAGCTTTCAAAATCGAAAATCTGCAATTATGCTCCGATTCCGATGATTGATACCTCTATCAATAGGTGTTGAGACCTGTAACTATGATGCCAACGGGTATTTAGATCGCTCGAATATTTCTACACATTTTGTGGAAAATTTAATTTTATTGAAAGTCAACTGAACTATAGCCCACAAATTCAGAGCTTTCAAAATCGAAAATCTGCAATTGTGCTCCGATTTCGATGATTGATACCTCTATCAATAGGTGTTGAGACCTGTAATTGTGATGCCAACGGGTATCTAGATTGCTCGAATATTTCTACACATTTCGTGGAAAATTTAATTTTATTGAATATCATCTGAGCTATAGCCCACAAATTCAGAAATTTAAAAATCGAAAATCTGCAATTGGGCTCCGATTTCGATGATTGATACCTCTATCAATAGGTATTGGGACCTGTAATTATGATGCCAACAGGTATTTAGATCTCTCGAATATTTGTACACATTTTGTGGAAAATTTAATTTTATTGAAAATCAACTGAACTATAGCCCACAAATTCAGAGCTTTCAAAATCGAAAATCTGCAATTGTGCTCCGATTTCGATGATTGATGCCTCTATCAATAGGTGCTGAGACCTGTAATTGTAATGCCAACGGGTATTTAGATCGCTCGAATATTTGTACACATTTTGTGGAAAATTTAATTTTATTGAAAATCAACTGAGCTATAGTCCACAAATTCAGAGCTTTAAAAATCGAAAATCTGCAATTATGCTCCGATTTCGATGATTGATACCTCTATCAATAGGTGTTGAGACCTGTAATTGTGATGCCAACGGGTATTTAGATCGCTCGAATATTTGTACACATTTTGTGGAAAATTTAATTTTATTGAAAATCAACTGAACTATAGCCCACAAATTCAGAGCTTTCAAAATCGAAAATCTGCAATTATGCTCCGATTTCGATGATTGATACCTCTATCAATAGGTGTTGAGACCTGTAATTGTAATGCCAACGGGTATTTAGATCGCTCGAATATTTGTACACATTTTGTGGAAAATTTAATTTTATTGAAAATCAACTGAACTATAGCCCACAAATTCAGAGCTTTCAAAATCGAAAATCTGCAATTGTGCTCCGATTTCGATGATTGATGCCTCTATCAATAGGTGCTGAGACCTGTAATTGTAATGCCAACGGGTATTTAGATCGCTCGAATATTTGTACACATTTTGTGGAAAATTTAATTTTATTGAAAATCAACTGAACTATAGCCCACAAATTCAGAGCTTTCAAAATCGAAAATCTGCAATTATGCTCCGATTTCGATGATTGATACCTCTATCAATAGGTGTTGAGACCTGTAATTGTGATGCCAACGGGTATCTAGATTGCTCGAATATTTCTACACATTTCGTGGAAAATTTAATTTTATTGAATATCATCTGAGCTATAGCCCACAAATTCAGAAATTTAAAAATCGAAAATCTGCAATTGGGCTCCGATTTCGATTATTGATACCTCTATCAATAGGTATTGGGACCTGTAATTGTGATGCCAACAGGTATTTAGATCTCTCGAATATTTTTACACATTTTGTGGAAAATTTAATTTTATTGAAAATCAACTGAACTATAGCCCACAAATTCAGAGCTTTCAAAATCGAAAATCTGCAATTATGCTCCGATTTCGATGATTGATACCTCTATCAATAGGTGTTGAGACCTGTAATTGTGATGCCAACGGGTATTTAGATCGCTCGAATATTTGTACACATTTTGTGGAAAATTTAATTTTATTGAAAATCAACTGAACTATAGCCCACAAATTCAGAGCTTTCAAAATCGAAAATCTGCAATTGTGCTCCGATTTCGATGATTGATGCCTCTATCAATAGGTGCTGAGACCTGTAATTGTAATGCCAACGGGTATTTAGATCGCTCGAATATTTGTACACATTTTGTGGAAAATTTAATTTTATTGAAAATCAACTGAACTATAGCCCACAAATTCAGAGCTTTCAAAATCGAAAATCTGCAATTGGGCTCCGATTTCGATGATTGATACCTCTATCAATAGGTATTGGGACCTGTAATTGTGATGCCAACAGGTATTTAGATCTCTCGAATATTTTTACACATTTTGTGGAAAATTTAATTTTATTGAAAATCAACTGAACTATAGCCCACAAATTCAGAGCTTTCAAAATCGAAAATCTGCAATTATGCTCCGATTTCGATGATTGATACCTCTATCAATAGGTGTTGAGACCTGTAATTGTGATGCCAACGGGTATTTATATCGCTCGAATATTTGTACACATTTTGTGGAAAATTTAATTTTATTGAAAATCAACTGAACTATAGCCCACAAATTCAGAGCTTTCAAAATCGAAAATCTGCAATTATGCTCCGATTTCGATGATTGATACCTCTATCAATAGGTGTTGAGACCTGTAATTGTGATGCCAACGGGTATTTAGATCGCTCGAATATTTGTACACATTTTGTGGAAAATTTAATTTTATTGAAAATCAACTGAACTATAGCCCACAAATTCAGAGCTTTCAAAATCGAAAATCTGCAATTGGGCTCCGATTTCGATGATTGATACCTCTATCAATAGGTATTGGGACCTGTAATTGTGATGCCAACAGGTATTTAGATCTCTCGAATATTTTTACACATTTTGTGGAAAATTTAATTTTATTGAAAATCAACTGAACTATAGCCCACAAATTCAGAGCTTTCAAAATCGAAAATCTGCAATTGAGCTCCGATTTCGATGATTGATACCTCTATCAATAGGTGTTGAGACCTGTAATTGTGATGCCAACGGGTATTTAGATCGCTCGAATATTTGTACACATTTTGTGGAAAATTTAATTTTATTGAAAATCAACTGAACTATAGCCCACAAATTCAGAGCTTTCAAAATCGAAAATCTGCAATTGGGCTCCGATTTCGATGATTGATACCTCTATCAATAGGTATTGGGACCTGTAATTGTGATGCCAACAGGTATTTAGATCTCTCGAATATTTTTACACATTTTGTGGAAAATTTAATTTTATTGAAAATCAACTGAACTATAGCCCACAAATTCAGAGCTTTCAAAATCGAAAATCTGCAATTGGGCTCCGATTTCGATGATTGATACCTCTATCAATAGGTATTGGGACCTGTAATTGTGATGCCAACAGGTATTTAGATCTCTCGAATATTTTTACACATTTTGTGGAAAATTTAATTTTATTGAAAATCAACTGAACTATAGCCCACAAATTCAGAGCTTTCAAAATCGAAAATCTGCAATTGGGCTCCGATTTCGATGATTGATACCTCTATCAATAGGTATTGGGACCTGTAATTGTGATGCCAACAGGTATTTAGATCTCTCGAATATTTTTACACATTTTGTGGAAAATTTAATTTTATTGAAAATCAACTGAACTATAGCCCACAAATTCAGAGCTTTCAAAATCGAAAATCTGCAATTATGCTCCGATTTCGATGATTGATACCTCTATCAATAGGTGTTGAGACCTGTAATTGTGATGCCAACGGGTATTTAGATCGCTCGAATATTTGTACACATTTTGTGGAAAACTTAATTTTATTGAAAATCAACTGAGCTATAGTCCACAAATTCAGAGCTTTCAAAATCGAAAATCTGCAATTATGCTCCGATTTCGATGATTGATACCTCTATCAATAGGTATTGGGACCTGTAATTGTGATGCCAACAGGTATTTAGATCTTTCGAATATTTTTACACATTTTGTGGAAAATTTAATTTTATTGAAAATCAACTGAACTATAGCCCACAAATTCAGAGCTTTCAAAATCAAAAATCTGCAATTGGGCTCCGATTTCGATGATTGATACCTCTATCAATAGGTATTGGGACCTGTAATTGTGATGCCAACAGGTATTTAGATCTCTCGAATATTTTTACACATTTTGTGGAAAATTTAATTTTATTGAAAATCAACTGAACTATAGCCCACAAATTCAGAGCTTTCAAAATCGAAAATCTGCAATTATGCTCCGATTTCGATGATTGATACCTCTATCAATAGGTGTTGAGACCTGTAATTGTGATGCCAACGGGTATTTAGATCGCCCGAATATTTTTACACATTTTGTGGAAAATTTAATTTTATTGAAAATCAACTGAGCTATAGTCCACAAATTCAGAGCTTTCAAAATCGAAAATCTGCAATTATGCTCCGATTTCGATGATTGATACCTCTATCAATAGGTGTTGAGACCTGTAATTGTGATGCCAACGGGTATTTAGATCGCTCGAATATTTGTACACATTTTGTGGAAAATTTAATTTTATTGAAAATCAACTGAACTATAGCCCACAAATTCAGAGCTTTCAAAATCGAAAATCTGCAATTGTGCTCCGATTTCGATGATTGATGCCTCTATCAATAGGTGCTGAGACCTGTAATTGTAATGCCAACGGGTATTTAGATCGCTCGAATATTTGTACACATTTTGTGGAAAATTTAATTTTATTGAAAATCAACTGAACTATAGCCCACAAATTCAGAGCTTTCAAAATCGAAAATCTGCAATTGTGCTCCGATTTCGATGATTGATGCCTCTATCAATAGGTGTTGAGACCTGTAATTGTAATGCCAACGGGTATTTAGATCGCTCGAATATTTGTACACATTTTGTGGAAAATTTAATTTTATTGAAAATCAACTGAACTATAGCCCACAAATTCAGAGCTTTCAAAATCGAAAATCTGCAATTGGGCTCCGATTTCGATGATTGATGCCTCTATCAATAGGTGCTGAGACCTGTAATTGTAATGCCAACGGGTATTTAGATCGCTCGAATATTTGTACACATTTTGTGGAAAATTTAATTTTATTGAAAATCAACTGAGCTATAGTCCACAAATTCAGAGCTTTAAAAATCGAAAATCTGCAATTATGCTCCGATTTCGATGATTGATACCTCTATCAATAGGTGTTGAGACCTGTAATTGTGATGCCAACGGGTATCTAGATTGCTCGAATATTTCTACACATTTCGTGGAAAATTTAATTTTATTGAAAATCAACTGAACTATAGCCCACAAATTCAGAAATTTAAAAATCGAAAATCTGCAATTGGGCTCCGATTTCGATGATTGATACCTCTATCAATAGGTATTGGGACCTGTAATTGTGATGCCAACAGGTATTTAGATCTCTCGAATATTTTTACACATTTTGTGGAAAATTTAATTTTATTGAAAATCAACTGAACTATACCCCACAAATTCAGAGCTTTCAAAATCGAAAATCTGCAATTATGCTCCGATTTCGATGATTGATACCTCTATCAATAGGTGTTGAGACCTGTAATTCTGATGCCAACGGGTATTTAGATCGCTCGAATATTTGTACACATTTTGTGGAAAATTTAATTTTATTGAAAATCAACTGAACTATAGCCCACAAATTCAGAGCTTTCAAAATCGAAAATCTGCAATTGTGCTCCGATTTCGATGATTGATACCTCTATCAATAGGTATTGGGACCTGTAATTGTGATGCCAACAGGTATTTAAATCTCTCGAATATTTTTACACATTTTGTGGAAAATTTAATTTTATTGAAAATCAACTGAACTATAGCCCACAAATTCAGAGCTTTCAAAATCGAAAATCTGCAATTATGCTCCGATTTCGATGATTGATACCTCTATCAATAGGTGTTGAGACCTGTAATTGTGATGCCAACGGGTATTTAGATCGCTCGAATATTTGTACACATTTTGTGGAAAATTTAATTTTATTGAAAATCAACTGAACTATAGCCCACAAATTCAGAGCTTTCAAAATCGAAAATCTGCAATTGGGCTCCGATTTCGATGATTGATACCTCTATCAATAGGTATTGGGACCTGTAATTGTGATGCCAACAGGTATTTAGATCTCTCGAATATTTTTACACATTTTGTGGAAAATTTAATTTTATTGAAAATCAACTGAACTATAGCCCACAAATTCAGAGCTTTCAAAATCGAAAATCTGCAATTGGGCTCCGATTTCGATGATTGATACCTCTATCAATAGGTATTGGGACCTGTAATTGTGATGCCAACAGGTATTTAGATCTCTCGAATATTTTTACACATTTTGTGGAAAATTTAATTTTATTGAAAATCAACTGAACTATAGCCCACAAATTCAGAGCTTTCAAAATCGAAAATCTGCAATTATGCTCCGATTTCGATGATTGATACCTCTATCAATAGGTGTTGAGACCTGTAATTGTGATGCCAACGGGTATTTAGATCGCTCGAATATTTGTACACATTTTGTGGAAAATTTAATTTTATTGAAAATCAACTGAGCTATAGTCCACAAATTCAGAGCTTTAAAAATCGAAAATCTGCAATTATGCTCCGATTTCGATGATTGATACCTCTATCAATAGGTATTGGGACCTGTAATTGTGATGCCAACAGGTATTTAGATCTCTCGAATATTTTTACACATTTTGTGGAAAATTTAATTTTATTGAAAATCAACTGAACTATAGCCCACAAATTCAGAGCTTTCAAAATCAAAAATCTGCAATTGGGCTCCGATTTCGATGATTGATACCTCTATCAATAGGTATTGGGACCTGTAATTGTGATGCCAACAGATATTTAGATCTCTCGAATATTTTTACACATTTTGTGGAAAATTTAATTTTATTGAAAATCAACTGAACTATAGCCCACAAATTCAGAGCTTTCAAAATCGAAAATCTGCAATTATGCTCCGATTTCGATGATTGATACCTCTATCAATAGGTGTTGAGACCTGTAATTGTGATGCCAACGGGTATTTAGATCGCTCGAATATTTGTACACATTTTGTGGAAAATTTAATTTTATTGAAAATCAACTGAGCTATAGTCCACAAATTCAGAGCTTTCAAAATCGAAAATCTGCAATTGGGCTCCGATTTCGATGATTGATACCTCTATCAATAGGTATTGGGACCTGTAATTGTGATGCCAACAGGTATTTAGATCTCTCGAATATTTTTACACATTTTGTGGAAAATTTAATTTTATTGAAAATCAACTGAACTATAGCCCACAAATTCAGAGCTTTCAAAATCGAAAATCTGCAATTATGCTCCGATTTCGATGATTGATACCTCTATCAATAGGTGTTAAGACCTGTAATTGTGATGCCAACGGGTATCTAGATTGCTCGAATATTTCTACACATTTCGTGGAAAATTTAATTTTATTGAAAATCAACTGAACTATAGCCCACAAATTCAGAAATTTAAAAATCGAAAATCTGCAATTGGGCTCCGATTTCGATGATTGATACCTCTATCAATAGGTATTGGGACCTGTAATTGTGATGCCAACAGGTATTTAGATCTCTCGAATATTTTTACACATTTTGTGGAAAATTTAATTTTATTGAAAATCAACTGAACTATACCCCACAAATTCAGAGCTTTAAAAATCGAAAATCTGCAATTATGCTCCGATTTCGATGATTGATACCTCTATCAATAGGTGTTGAGACCTGTAATTGTGATGCCAACGGGTATTTAGATCGCTCGAATATTTGTACACATTTTGTGGAAAATTTAATTTTATTGAAAATCAACTGAACTATAGCCCACAAATTCAGAGCTTTCAAAATCGAAAATCTGCAATTGTGCTCCGATTTCGATGATTGATGCCTCTATCAATAGGTGCTGAGACCTGTAATATTAATGCCAACGGGTATTTAGATCGCTCGAATATTTGTACACATTTTGTGGAAAATTTAATTTTATTGAAAATCAACTGAACTATAGCCCACAAATTCAGAGCTTTCAAAATCGAAAATCTGCAATTGTGCTCCGATTTCGATGATTGATGCCTCTATCAATAGGTGCTGAGACCTGTAATTGTAATGCCAACGGGTATTTAGATCGCTCGAATATTTGTACACATTTTGTGGAAAATTTAATTTTATTGAAAATCAACTGAGCTATAGTCCACAAATTCAGAGCTTTAAAAATCGAAAATCTGCAATTATGCTCCGATTTCGATGATTGATACCTCTATCAATAGGTGTTGAGACCTGTAATTGTGATGCCAACGGGTATTTAGATCGCTCGAATATTTGTACACATTTTGTGGAAAATTTAATTTTATTGAAAATCAACTGAACTATAGCCCACAAATTCAGAGCTTTCAAAATCGAAAATCTGCAATTATGCTCCGATTTCGATGATTGATACCTCTATCAATAGGTGTTGAGACCTGTAATTGTGATGCCAACGGGTATTTAGATCGCTCGAATATTTGTACACATTTTGTGGAAAATTTAATTTTATTGAAAATCAACTGAACTATAGCCCACAAATTCAGAGCTTTCAAAATCGAAAATCTGCAATTGTGCTCCGATTTCGATGATTGATGCCTCTATCAATAGGTGCTGAGACCTGTAATTGTAATGCCAACGGGTATTTAGATCGCTCGAATATTTGTACACATTTTGTGGAAAATTTAATTTTATTGAAAATCAACTGAACTATACCCCACAAATTCAGAGCTTTCAAAATCGAAAATCTGCAATTGGGCTCCGATTTCGATGATTGATACCTCTATCAATAGGTGTTGAGACCTGTAATTGTGATGCCAACGGGTGTTTAGATCGCTCGAATATTTGTACACATTTTGTGGAAAATTTAATTTTATTGAAAATCAACTGAACTATAGCCCACAAATTCAGAGCTTTCAAAATCGAAAATCTGCAATTGTGCTCCGATTTCGATGATTGATGCCTCTATCAATAGGTGCTGAGACCTGTAATTGTAATGCCAACGGGTATTTAGATCGCTCGAATATTTGTACACATTTTGTGGAAAATTTAATTTTATTGAAAATCAACTGAACTATAGCCCACAAATTCAGAGCTTTCAAAATCGAAAATCTGCAATTGTGCTCCGATTTCGATGATTGATGCCTCTATCAATAGGTGCTGAGACCTGTAATTGTAATGCCAACGGGTATTTAGATCGCTCGAATATTTCTACACATTTTGTGGAAAATTTAATTTTATTGAAAATCAACTGAGCTATAGCCCACAAATTTAGAGCTTTAAAAATCGAAAATCTGCAATTATGCTCCGATTTCGATGATTAATGCCTCTATCAATAGGTGTTGAGACCTGTAATTGTAATGCCAACGGGTATCTAGATCGCTCGAATATTTCTACACATTTTGTGGAACATTTAATTTTATTGAAAATCAACTGAACTATAGTCCACAAATTCAGAGCTTTGAAAATCGAAAATCTCCAATTGAGCTCCGATTTCGATGATTGATACCTCTATCAATAGGTGCTGAGACCTGTAACTGTGATGCCAACGGGTATTTAGATCGCTCGAATATTTGTACACATTTTGTGGAAAATTTAATTTTATTGAAAATCAACTGAACTATAGCCCACAAATTCAGAGCTTTAAAAATCGAAAATCTGCAATTATGCTCCGATTCCGATGATTGATACCTATATCAATAGGTGTTGAGACCTGTAACTGTGATGCCAACGGGTATTTAGATCGCTCGAATATTTCTACACATTTTGTGGAAAATTTAATTTTATTGAAAATCAACTGAACTATAGCCCACAAATTCAGAGCTTTCAAAATCGAAAATCTGCAATTGTGCTCCGATTTCGATGATTGATACCTCTATCAATAGGTGCTGAGACCTGTAATTGTAATGCCAACGGGTATTTAGATCGCTCGAATATTTGTACACATTTTGTGGAAAATTTAATTTTATTGAAAATCAACTGAGCTATAGCCCACAAATTCAGAGCTTTCAAAATCGAAAATCTGCAATTATGCTCCGATTTCGATGATAATTGCTTCTATCAATAGATGTTGAGACTTGTAATTGTTATGCCAACAAGTATTTAGATCGCTCGAATATTTGTACACATTTTGTGGAAAATTTAATTTTATTGAAAATCAACTGAACTATAGCCCACAAATTCAGAGCTTTAAAAATCGAAAATCTGCAATTATGCTCCGATTCCGATGATTGATACCTCTATCAATAGGTGTTGAGACCTGTAACTGTGATGCCAACGGGTATTTAGATCGCTCGAATATTTCTACACATTTTGTGGAACATTTAATTTTATTGAAAATCAACTGAACTATAGCCCACAAATTCAGAGCTTTAAAAATCGAAAATCTGCAATTATGCTCCGATTTCGATGATTAATGCTTCTATTAATAGATGTTGAGACCTGTAATTGTAATGCCAACGGGTATCTAGATCGCTCGAATATTTGTACACATTTTGTGGAAAATTTAATTTTATTGAAAACCAACTGAACTATAGCCCACAAATTCAGAGCTTTAAAAATCGAAAATCTGCAATTGTGCTCCGATTTCGATGATTGATACCTCTATCAATAGGTGCTGAGACCTGTAATTGTAATGCCAACGGGTATTTAGATCGCTCGAATATTTGTACACATTTTGTGGAAAATTTAATTTTATTGAAAATCAACTGAACTATAGCCCACAAATTCAGAGCTTTAAAAATCGAAAATCTCCAATTGAGCTCCGATTTCGATGATTGATACCTCTATCAATAGGTGTTGAGACCTGTAATTGTGATGCCAACAGATAGTTAGATTGCTCTAATATTTGAACACATTTTGTGGAAAATTTAATTTTATTGAAAACCAACTGAACTATAGCCCACAAATTCAGAGCTTTAAAAATCGAAAATCTGCAATTGTGCTCCGATTTCGATGATTGATACCTCTATCAATAGGTGCTGAGACCTGTAATTGTGATGCAAACGGGTATTTAGATCGCTCGAATATTTGTACACATTTTGTGGAAAATTTAATTTTATTGAAAACCAACTGAACTATAGCCCACAAATTCAGAGCTTTAAAAATCGAAAATCTGCAATTATGCTCCGATTTCGATGATTAATGCTTCTATTAATAGATGTTGAGACCTGTAATTGTAATGCCAACGGGTATTTAGATCGCTCGAATATTTCTACACATTTTGTGGAAAATTTAATTTTATTGAAAACCAACTGAACTATAGCCCACAAATTCAGAGCTTTAAAAATCGAAAATCTGCAATTATGCTCCGATTTCGATGATTAATGCTTCTATTAATAGATGTTGAGACCTGTAATTGTAATGCCAACGGGTATCTAGATCGCTCGAATATTTGTACACATTTTGTGGAAAATTTAATTTTATTGAAAACCAACTGAACTATAGCCCACAAATTCAGAGCTTTAAAAATCGAAAATCTGCAATTATGCTCCGATTTCGATGATTAATGCTTCTATTAATAGATGTTGAGACCTGTAATTGTAATGCCAACGGGTATTTAGATCGCTCGAATATTTCTACACATTTTGTGGAACATTTAATTTTATTGAAAATCAACTGAACTATAGCCCACAAATTCAGAGCTTTAAAAATCGAAAATCTGCAATTGTGCTCCGATTTCGATGATTGATGCCTCTATCAATAGGTGCTGAGACCTGTAATTGTAATGCCAACGGGTATTTAGATCGCTCGAATATTTGTACACATTTTGTGGAAAATTTAATTTTATTGAAAATCAACTGAACTATAGCCCACAAATTCAGAGCTTTAAAAATCGAAAATCTGCAATTGTGCTCCGATTTCGATGATTGATGCCTCTATCAATAGGTGCTGAGACCTGTAATTGTAATGCCAACGGGTATTTAGATCGCTCGAATATTTGTACACATTTTGTGGAAAATTTAATTTTATTGAAAATCAACTGAACTATAGCCCACAAATTCAGAGCTTTCAAAATCGAAAATCTGCAATTGGGCTCCGATTTCGATGATTGATACCTCTATCAATAGGTGTTGAGACCTGTAATTGTGATGCCAACGGGTATTTAGATCGCTCGAATATTTGTACACATTTTGTGGAAAATTTAATTTTATTGAAAATCAACTGAACTATAGCCCACAAATTCAGAGCTTTCAAAATCGAAAATCTGCAATTGTGCTCCGATTTCGATGATTGATGCCTCTATCAATAGGTGCTGAGACCTGTAATTGTAATGCCAACGGGTATTTAGATCGCTCGAATATTTGTACACATTTTGTGGAAAATTTAATTTTATTGAAAATCAACTGAACTATAGCCCACAAATTCAGAGCTTTCAAAATCGAAAATCTGCAATTGTGCTCCGATTTCGATGATTGATGCCTCTATCAATAGGTGCTGAGACCTGTAATTGTAATGCCAACGGGTATTTAGATCGCTCGAATATTTCTACACATTTTGTGGAAAATTTAATTTTATTGAAAATCAACTGAGCTATAGCCCACAAATTTAGAGATTTAAAAATCGAAAATCTGCAATTATGCTCCGATTTCGATGATTAATGCCTCTATCAATAGGTGTTGAGACCTGTAATTGTAATGCCAACGGGTATCTAGATCGCTCGAATATTTCTACACATTTTGTGGAAAATTTAATTTTATTGAAAATCAACTGAACTATAGCCCACAAATTCAGAGCTTTCAAAATCGAAAATCTGCAATTGTGCTCCGATTTCGATGATTGATACCTCTATCAATAGGTGCTGAGACCTGTAATTGTAATGCCAACGGGTATTTAGATCGCTCGAATATTTGTACACATTTTGTGGAAAATTTAATTTTATTGAAAATCAACTCAGCTATAGCCCACAAATTCAGAGCTTTCAAAATCGAAAATCTGCAATTATGCTCCGATTTCGATGATAATTGCTTCTATCAATAGATGTTGAGACTTGTAATTGTTATGCCAACAAGTATTTAGATCGCTCGAATATTGGTACACATTTTGTGGAAAATTTAATTTTATTGAAAATCAACTGAACTATAGCCCACAAATTCAGAGCTTTAAAAATCGAAAATCTGCAATTATGCTCCGATTCCGATGATTGATACCTCTATCAATAGGTGTTGAGACCTGTAACTGTGATGCCAACGGGTATTTAGATCGCTCGAATATTTCTACACATTTTGTGGAAAATTTAATTTTATTGAAAATCAACTGAACTATAGCCCACAAATTCAGAGCTTTAAAAATCGAAAATCTGCAATTATGCTCCGATTTCGATGATTAATGCTTCTATTAATAGATGTTGAGACCTGTAATTGTAATGCCAACGGGTATCTAGATCGCTCGAATATTTGTACACATTTTGTGGAAAATTTAATTTTATTGAAAACCAACTGAACTATAGCCCACAAATTCAGAGCTTTAAAAATCGAAAATCTGCAATTATGCTCCGATTTCGATGATTAATGCTTCTATTAATAGATGTTGAGACCTGTAATTGTAATGCCAACGGGTATTTAGATCGCTCGAATATTTCTACACATTTTGTGGAACATTTAATTTTATTGAAAATCAACTGAACTATAGCCCACAAATTCAGAGCTTTAAAAATCGAAAATCTGCAATTATGCTCCGATTTCGATGATTAATGCTTCTATTAATAGATGTTGAGACCTGTAATTGTAATGCCAACGGGTATCTAGATCGCTCGAATATTTGTACACATTTTGTGGAAAATTTAATTTTATTGAAAACCAACTGAACTATAGCCCACAAATTCAGAGCTTTAAAAATCGAAAATCTGCAATTGTGCTCCGATTTCGATGATTGATACCTCTATCAATAGGTGCTGAGACCTGTAATTGTAATGCCAACGGGTATTTAGATCGCTCGAATATTTGTACACATTTTGTGGAAAATTTAATTTTATTGAAAATCAACTGAACTATAGCCCACAAATTCAGAGCTTTAAAAATCGAAAATCTCCAATTGAGCTCCGATTTCGATGATTGATACTCTATCAATAGGTGTTGAGACCTGTAATTGTGATGCCAACAGATAGTTAGATTGCTCTAATATTTGAACACATTTTGTGGAAAATTTAATTTTATTGAAAATCAACTGAACTATAGCCCACAAATTCAGAGCTTTAAAAATCGAAAATCTGCAATTATGCTCCGATTCCGATGATTGATACCTCTATCAATAGGTGTTGAGACCTGTAACTGTGATGCCAACGGGTATTTAGATCGCTCGAATATTTCTACACATTTTGTGGAAAATTTAATTTTATTGAAAATCAACTGAACTATAGCCCACAAATTCAGAGCTTTCAAAATCGAAAATCTGCAATTGTGCTCCGATTTCGATGATTGATACCTCTATCAATAGGTGCTGAGACCTGTAATTGTAATGCCAACGGGTATTTAGATCGCTCGAATATTTGTACACATTTTGTGGAAAATTTAATTTTATTGAAAATCAACTGAACTATAGCCCACAAATTCAGAGCTTTAAAAATCGAAAATCTGCAATTATGCTCCGATTCCGATGATTGATACCTATATCAATAGGTGTTGAGACCTGTAACTGTGATGCCAACGGGTATTTAGATCGCTCGAATATTTCTACACATTTTGTGGAAAATTTAATTTTATTGAAAATCAACTGAACTATAGCCCACAAATTCAGAGCTTTGAAAATCGAAAATCTCCAATTGAGCTCCGATTCCGATAATTGATACCTATATCAATAGGTGTTGAGACCTGTAACTGTGATGCCAACGGGTATTTAGATCGCTCGAATATTTCTACACATTTTGTGGAAAATTTAATTTTATTGAAAATCAACTGAACTATAGCCCACAAATTCAGAGCTTTCAAAATCGAAAATCTGCAATTATGCTCCGATTTCGATGATAATTGCTTCTATCAATAGATGTTGAGACTTGTAATTGTTATGCCAACAAGTATTTAGATCGCTCGAATATTTGTACACATTTTGTGGAAAATTTAATTTTATTGAAAATCAACTGAACTATAGCCCACAAATTCAGAGCTTTAAAAATCGAAAATCTGCAATTATGCTCCGATTCCGATGATTGATACCTCTATCAATAGGTGTTGAGACCTGTAACTGTGATGCCAACGGGTATTTAGATCGCTCGAATATTTGTACACATTTTGTGGAAAATTTAATTTTATTGAAAATCAACTGAACTATAGCCCACAAATTCAGAGCTTTCAAAATCTAAAATCTGCAATTGTGCTCCGATTTCGATGATTGATACCTCTATCAATAGGTGCTGAGACCTGTAATTGTGATGCAAACGGGTATTTAGATCGCTCGAATATTTGTACACATTTTGTGGAAAATTTAATTTTATTGAAAACCAACTGAACTATAGCCCACATATTCAGAGCTTTAAAAATCGAAAATCTGCAATTATGCTCCGATTTTGATGATTAATGCTTCTATTAATAGATATTGAGACCTGTAATTGTAATGCCAACGGGTATTTAGATCGCTCGAATATTTGTACACATTTTGTGGAAAATTTAATTTTATTGAAAATCAACTGAACTATAGCCCACAAATTCAGAGCTTTCAAAATCGAAAATCTGCAATTATGCTCCGATTTCGATGATTAATGCTTCTATTAATAGATGTTGAGACCTGTAATTGTAATGCCAACGGGTATCTAGATCGCTCGAATATTTGTACACATTTTGTGGAAAATTTAATTTTATTGAAAACCAACTGAACTATAGCCCACAAATTCAGAGCTTTAAAAATCGAAAATCTGCAATTATGCTCCGATTTCGATGATTAATGCTTCTATTAATAGATGTTGAGACCTGTAATTGTAATGCCAACGGGTATTTAGATCGCTCGAATATTTCTACACATTTTGTGGAACATTTAATTTTATTGAAAATCAACTGAACTATAGCCCACAAATTCAGAGCTTTAAAAATCGAAAATCTGCAATTATGCTCCGATTTCGATGATTGATACCTCTATCAATAGGTGCTGAGACCTGTAATTGTAATGCCAACGGGTATTTAGATCGCTCGAATATTTGTACACATTTTGTGGAAAATTTAATTTTATTGAAAATCAACTGAACTATAGCCCACAAATTCAGAGCTTTAAAAATCGAAAATCTGCAATTATGCTCCGATTCCGATGATTGATACCTCTATCAATAGGTGTTGAGACCTGTAACTGTGATGCCAACGGGTATTTAGATCGCTCGAATATTTCTACACATTTTGTGGAAAATTTAATTTTATTGAAAATCAACTGAACTATAGCCCACAAATTCAGAGCTTTCAAAATCGAAAATCTGCAATTGTGCTCCGATTTCGATGATTGATACCTCTATCAATAGGTGCTGAGACATGTAATTGTGATGCAAACGGGTATTTAGATCGCTCGAATATTTGTACACATTTTGTGGAAAATTTAATTTTATTGAAAACCAACTGAACTATAGCCCACAAATTCAGAGCTTTAAATATCGAAAATCTGCAATTATGCTCCGATTTCGATGATTAATGCTTCTATTAATAGATGTTGAGACCTGTAATTGTAATGCCAACGGGTATCTAGATCGCTCGAATATTTCTACACATTTTGTGGAACATTTAATTTTATTGAAAATCAACTGAACTATAGCCCACAAATTCAGAGCTTTGAAAATCGAAAATCTCCAATTGAGCTCCGATTTCGATGATTGATACCTCTATCAATAGGTGTTGAGACCTGTAATTGTGATGCCAACAGATAGTTAGATTGCTCTAATATTTGAACACAAATTGTGGAAAATTTAATTTTATTGAAAATCAACTGAACTATAGCCCACAAATTCAGAGCTTTAAAAATCGAAAATCTGCAATTATGCTCCGATTCCGATGATTGATACCTCTATCAATAGGTATTGAGACCTGTAACTGTGATGCCAACGGGTATTTAGATCGCTCGAATATTTCTACACATTTTGTGGAAAATTTAATTTGATTGAAAATCAACTGAACTATAGCCCACAAATTCAGAGCTTTCAAAATCGAAAATCTGCAATTGTGCTCCGATTTCGATGATTGATACCTCTATCAATAGGTGCTGAGACCTGTAATTGTAATGCCAACGGGTATTTAGATCGCTCGAATATTTGTACACATTTTGTGGAAAATTTAATTTTATTGAAAATCAACTGAACTATAGCCCACAAATTCAGAGCTTTAAAAATCGAAAATCTCCAATTGAGCTCCGATTTCGATGATTGATACCTCTATCAATAGGTGTTGAGACCTATAATTGTGATGCCAACAGATAGTTAGATTGCTCTAATATTTGAACACATTTTGTGGAAAATTTAATTTTATTGAAAATCAGCTGAACTATAGCCCACAAATTCAGAGCTTTAAAAATCGAAAATCTGCAATTATGCTCCGATTCCGATGATTGATACCTATATCAATAGGTGTTGAGACCTGTAACTGTGATGCCAACGGGTATTTAGATCGCTCGAATATTTCTACACATTTTGTGGAAAATTTAATTTTATTGAAAATCAACTGAACTATAGCCCACAAATTCAGAGCTTTGAAAATCGAAAATCTCCAATTGAGCTCCGATTTCGATGATTGATACCTCTATCAATAGGTGTTGAGACCTGTAATTGTGATGCCAACAGATAGTTAGATTGCTCTAATATTTGAACACAAATTGTGGAAAATTTAATTTTATTGAAAATCAACTGAACTATAGCCCACAAATTCAGAGCTTTAAAAATCGAAAATCTGCAATTATGCTCCGATTCCGATGATTGATACCTATATCAATAGGTGTTGAGACCTGTAACTGTGATGCCAACGGGTATTTAGATCGCTCGAATATTTCTACACATTTTGTGGAAAATTTAATTTTATTGAAAATCAACTGAACTATAGCCCACAAATTCAGAGCTTTGAAAATCGAAAATCTCCAATTGAGCTCCGATTCCGATAATTGATACCTATATCAATAGGTGTTGAGACCTGTAACTGTGATGCCAACGGGTATTTAGATCGCTCGAATATTTCTACACATTTTGTGGAAAATTTAATTTTATTGAAAATCAACTGAACTATAGCCCACAAATTCAGAGCTTTCAAAATCGAAAATCTGCAATTATGCTCCGATTTCGATGATAATTGCTTCTATCAATAGATGTTGAGACTTGTAATTGTTATGCCAACAAGTATTTAGATCGCTCGAATATTTGTACACATTTTGTGGAAAATTTAATTTTATTGAAAATCAACTGAACTATAGCCCACAAATTCAGAGCTTTAAAAATCGAAAATCTGCAATTATGCTCCGATTCCGATGATTGATACCTCTATCAATAGGTGTTGAGACCTGTAACTGTGATGCCAACGGGTATTTAGATCGCTCGAATATTTGTACACATTTTGTGGAAAATTTAATTTTATTGAAAATCAACTGAACTATAGCCCACAAATTCAGAGCTTTCAAAATCTAAAATCTGCAATTGTGCTCCGATTTCGATGATTGATACCTCTATCAATAGGTGCTGAGACCTGTAATTGTGATGCAAACGGGTATTTAGATCGCTCGAATATTTGTACACATTTTGTGGAAAATTTAATTTTATTGAAAACCAACTGAACTATAGCCCACATATTCAGAGCTTTAAAAATCGAAAATCTGCAATTATGCTCCGATTTTGATGATTAATGCTTCTATTAATAGATATTGAGACCTGTAATTGTAATGCCAACAGGTATTTAGATCGCTCGAATATTTGTACACATTTTGTGGAAAATTTAATTTTATTGAAAATCAACTGAACTATAGCCCACAAATTCAGAGCTTTCAAAATCGAAAATCTGCAATTATGCTCCGATTTCGATGATTAATGCTTCTATTAATAGATGTTGAGACCTGTAATTGTAATGCCAACGGGTATCTAGATCGCTCGAATATTTGTACACATTTTGTGGAAAATTTAATTTTATTGAAAACCAACTGAACTATAGCCCACAAATTCAGAGCTTTAAAAATCGAAAATCTGCAATTATGCTCCGATTTCGATGATTAATGCTTCTATTAATAGATGTTGAGACCTGTAATTGTAATGCCAACGGGTATTTAGATCGCTCGAATATTTCTACACATTTTGTGGAACATTTAATTTTATTGAAAATCAACTGAACTATAGCCCACAAATTCAGAGCTTTAAAAATCGAAAATCTGCAATTATGCTCCGATTTCGATGATTGATACCTCTATCAATAGGTGCTGAGACCTGTAATTGTAATGCCAACGGGTATTTAGATCGCTCGAATATTTGTACACATTTTGTGGAAAATTTAATTTTATTGAAAATCAACTGAACTATAGCCCACAAATTCAGAGCTTTAAAAATCGAAAATCTGCAATTATGCTCCGATTCCGATGATTGATACCTCTATCAATAGGTGTTGAGACCTGTAACTGTGATGCCAACGGGTATTTAGATCGCTCGAATATTTCTACACATTTTGTGGAAAATTTAATTTTATTGAAAATCAACTGAACTATAGCCCACAAATTCAGAGCTTTCAAAATCGAAAATCTGCAATTGTGCTCCGATTTCGATGATTGATACCTCTATCAATAGGTGCTGAGACATGTAATTGTGATGCAAACGGGTATTTAGATCGCTCGAATATTTGTACACATTTTGTGGAAAATTTAATTTTATTGAAAACCAACTGAACTATAGCCCACAAATTCAGAGCTTTAAATATCGAAAATCTGCAATTATGCTCCGATTTCGATGATTAATGCTTCTATTAATAGATGTTGAGACCTGTAATTGTAATGCCAACGGGTATCTAGATCGCTCGAATATTTCTACACATTTTGTGGAACATTTAATTTTATTGAAAATCAACTGAACTATAGCCCACAAATTCAGAGCTTTGAAAATCGAAAATCTCCAATTGAGCTCCGATTTCGATGATTGATACCTCTATCAATAGGTGTTGAGACCTGTAATTGTGATGCCAACAGATAGTTAGATTGCTCTAATATTTGAACACAAATTGTGGAAAATTTAATTTTATTGAAAATCAACTGAACTATAGCCCACAAATTCAGAGCTTTAAAAATCGAAAATCTGCAATTATGCTCCGATTCCGATGATTGATACCTCTATCAATAGGTATTGAGACCTGTAACTGTGATGCCAACGGGTATTTAGATCGCTCGAATATTTCTACACATTTTGTGGAAAATTTAATTTGATTGAAAATCAACTGAACTATAGCCCACAAATTCAGAGCTTTCAAAATCGAAAATCTGCAATTGTGCTCCGATTTCGATGATTGATACCTCTATCAATAGGTGCTGAGACCTGTAATTGTAATGCCAACGGGTATTTAGATCGCTCGAATATTTGTACACATTTTGTGGAAAATTTAATTTTATTGAAAATCAACTGAACTATAGCCCACAAATTCAGAGCTTTAAAAATCGAAAATCTCCAATTGAGCTCCGATTTCGATGATTGATACCTCTATCAATAGGTGTTGAGACCTATAATTGTGATGCCAACAGATAGTTAGATTGCTCTAATATTTGAACACATTTTGTGGAAAATTTAATTTTATTGAAAATCAGCTGAACTATAGCCCACAAATTCAGAGCTTTAAAAATCGAAAATCTGCAATTATGCTCCGATTCCGATGATTGATACCTATATCAATAGGTGTTGAGACCTGTAACTGTGATGCCAACGGGTATTTAGATCGCTCGAATATTTCTACACATTTTGTGGAAAATTTAATTTTATTGAAAATCAACTGAACTATAGCCCACAAATTCAGAGCTTTCAAAATCGAAAATCTGCGATTGTGCTCCGATTTCGATGATTGATACCTCTATCAATAGGTGCTGAGACCTGTAATTGTAATGCCAACGGGTATTTAGATCGCTCGAATATTTGTACACAT
This sequence comes from Tipula helvola, assembly GCA_963556165.1. NCBI lineage: Eukaryota > Metazoa > Arthropoda > Insecta > Diptera > Tipulidae > Tipula > Tipula helvola. The sequence continues at coordinate 97,235,697 of OY744482.1, forward strand.
TTTGTGGAAAATTTAATTTTATTGAAAATCAACTGAACTATAGCCCACAAATTCAGAGCTTTCAAAATCGAAAATCTGCAATTATGCTCCGATTTCGATGATTAATGCTTCTATTAATAGATGTTGAGACTTGTAATTGTTATGCCAACAAGTATTTAGATCGCTCGAATATTTGTACACATTTTGTGGAAAATTTAATTTTATTGAAAATCAACTGAACTATAGCCCACAAATTCAGAGCTTTAAAAATCGAAAATCTGCAATTATGCTCCGATTCCGATGATTGATACCTCTATCAATAGGTGTTGAGACCTGTAACTGTGATGCCAACGGGTATTTAGATCGCTCGAATATTTGTACACATTTTGTGGAAAATTTAATTTTATTGAAAATCAACTGAACTATAGCCCACAAATTCAGAGCTTTCAAAATCGAAAATCTGCAATTATGCTCCGATTTCGATGATTAATGCTTCTATTAATAGATGTTGAGACCTGTAATTGTAATGCCAACGGGTATTTAGATCGCTCGAATATTTCTACACATTTTGTGGAAAATTTAATTTTATTGAAAATCAACTGAACTATAGCCCACAAATTCAGAGCTTTCAAAATCGAAAATCTGCGATTGTGCTCCGATTTCGATGATTGATACCTCTATCAATAGGTGCTGAGACCTGTAATTGTAATGCCAACGGGTATTTAGATCGCTCGAATATTTGTACACATTTTGTGGAAAATTTAATTTTATTGAAAACCAACTGAACTATAGCCCACAAATTCAGAGCTTTAAAAATCGAAAATCTGCAATTATGCTCCGATTTCGATGATTAATGCTTCTATTAATAGATGTTGAGACCTGTAATTGTAATGCCAACGGGTATCTAGATCGCTCGAATATTTCTACACATTTTGTGGAACATTTAATTTTATTGAAAATCAACTGAACTATAGCCCACAAATTCAGAGCTTTAAAAATCGAAAATCTGCAATTATGCTCCGATTCCGATGATTGATACCTCTATCAATAGGTGTTGAGACCTGTAACTGTGATGCCAACGGGTATTTAGATCGCTCGAATATTTCTACACATTTTGTGAAAAATTTAATTTTATTGAAAATCAACTGAACTATAGCCCACAAATTCAGAGCTTTCAAAATCGTAAATCTGCAATTGTGCTCCGATTTCGATGATTGATACCTCTATCAATAGGTGCTGAGACCTGTAATTGTAATGCCAACGGGTATTTAGATCGCTCGAATATTTGTACACATTTTGTGGAAAATTTAATTTTATTGAAAATCAACTGAGCTATAGCCCACAAATTCAGAGCTTTCAAAATCGAAAATCTGCAATTATGCTCCGATTTCGATGATAATTGCTTCTATCAATAGATGTTGAGACTTGTAATTGTTATGCCAACAAGTATTTAGATCGCTCGAATATTTGTACACATTTTGTGGAAAATTTAATTTTATTGAAAATCAACTGAACTATAGCCCACAAATTCAGAGCTTTAAAAATCGAAAATCTGCAATTATGCTCCGATTCCGATGATTGATACCTCTATCAATAGGTGTTGAGACCTGTAACTGTGATGCCAACGGGTATTTAGATCGCTCGAATATTTCTACACATTTTGTGGAAAATTTAATTTTATTGAAAATCAACTGAACTATAGCCCACAAATTCAGAGCTTTCAAAATCGAAAATCTGCGATTGTGCTCCGATTTCGATGATTGATACCTCTATCAATAGGTGCTGAGACCTGTAATTGTAATGCCAACGGGTATTTAGATCGCTCGAATATTTGTACACATTTTGTGGAAAATTTAATTTTATTGAAAACCAACTGAACTATAGCCCACAAATTCAGAGCTTTCAAAATCGAAAATCTGCAATTATGCTCCGATTTCGATGATAATTGCTTCTATCAATAGATGTTGAGACTTGTAATTGTTATGCCAACAAGTATTTAGATCGCTCGAATATTTGTACACATTTTGTGGAAAATTTAATTTTATTGAAAATCAACTGAACTATAGCCCACAAATTCAGAGCTTTAAAAATCGAAAATCTGCAATTATGCTCCGATTTCGATGATTAATGCTTCTATTAATAGATGTTGAGACCTGTAATTGTAATGCCAACGGGTATTTAGATCGCTCGAATATTTGTACACATTTTGTGGAAAATTTAATTTTATTGAAAACCAACTGAACTATAGCCCACAAATTCAGAGCTTTCAAAATCGAAAATCTGCAATTGTGCTCCGATTTCGATGATTGATACCTCTATCAATAGGTGCTGAGACCTGTAATTGTGATGCAAACGGGTATTTAGATCGCTCGAATATTTGTACACATTTTGTGGAAAATTTAATTTTATTGAAAATCAACTGAGCTATAGCCCACAAATTCAGAGCTTTAAAAATCGAAAATCTGCAATTATGCTCCGATTTCGATGATTGATACCTCTATCAATAGGTGTTGAGACCTGTAATTGTAATGCCAACGGGTATCTAGATCGCTCGAATATTTCTACACATTTTGCGGAACATTTAATTTTATTGAAAATCAACTGAACTATAGCCCACAAATTCAGAGCTTTGAAAATCGAAAATCTCCAATTGAGCTCCGATTTCGATGATTGATACCTCTATCAATAGGTGTTGAGACCTGTAATTGTGATGCCAACGGGTATTTAGATCGCTCGAATATTTGTACACATTTTGTGGAAAATTTAATTTTATTGAAAATCAACTGAACTATAGCCCACAAATTCAGAGCTTTCAAAATCGAAAATCTGCGATTGTGCTCCGATTTCGATGATTGATACCTCTATCAATAGGTGCTGAGACCTGTAATTGTAATGCCAACAGGTATTTAGATCGCTCGAATATTTCTACACATTTTGTGGAAAATTTAATTTTATTGAAAACCAACTGAACTATAGCCCACAAATTCAGAGCTTTAAAAATCGAAAATCTGCAATTATGCTCCGATTTCGATGATTAATGCTTCTATTAATAGATGTTGAGACCTGTAATTGTAATGCCAACGGGTATCTAGATCGCTCGAATATTTCTACACATTTTGTGGAACATTTAATTTTATTGAAAATCAACTGAACTATAGCCCACAAATTCAGAGCTTTAAAAATCGAAAATCTGCAATTATGCTCCGATTCCGATGATTGATACCTCTATCAATAGGTGTTGAGACCTGTAACTGTGATGCCAACGGGTATTTAGATCGCTCGAATATTTCTACACATTTTGTGAAAAATTTAATTTTATTGAAAATCAACTGAACTATAGCCCACAAATTCAGAGCTTTAAAAATCGAAAATCTGCAATTATGCTCCGATTCCGATGATTGATACCTCTATCAATAGGTGTTGAGACCTGTAACTGTGATGCCAACGGGTATTTAGATCGCTCGAATATTTCTACACATTTTGTGGAAAATTTAATTTTATTGAAAATCAACTGAACTATAGCCCACAAATTCAGAGCTTTCAAAATCGAAAATCTGCGATTGTGCTCCGATTTCGATGATTGATACCTCTATCAATAGGTGCTGAGACCTGTAATTGTAATGCCAACGGGTATTTAGATCGCTCGAATATTTGTACACATTTTGTGGAAAATTTAATTTTATTGAAAACCAACTGAACTATAGCCCACAAATTCAGAGCTTTCAAAATCGAAAATCTGCAATTATGCTCCGATTTCGATGATAATTGCTTCTATCAATAGATGTTGAGACTTGTAATTGTTATGCCAACAAGTATTTAGATCGCTCGAATATTTGTACATATTTTGTGGAAAATTTAATTTTATTGAAAATCAACTGAACTATAGCCCACAAATTCAGAGCTTTCAAAATCGAAAATCTGCAATTGTGCTCCGATTTCGATGATTGATACCTCTATCAATAGGTGCTGAGACCTGTAATTGTGATGCAAACGGGTATTTAGATCGCTCGAATATTTGTACACATTTTGTGGAAAATTTAATTTTATTGAAAACCAACTGAACTATAGCCCACAAATTCAGAGCTTTCAAAATCGAAAATCTGCAATTGTGCTCCGATTTCGATGATTGATACCTCTATCAATAGGTGCTGAGACCTGTAATTGTGATGCAAACGGGTATTTAGATCGCTCGAATATTTGTACACATTTTGTGGAAAATTTAATTTTATTGAAAATCAACTGAGCTATAGCCCACAAATTCAGAGCTTTAAAAATCGAAAATCTGCAATTATGCTCCGATTCCGATGATTGATACCTCTATCAATAGGTGTTGAGACCTGTAACTGTGATGCCAACGGGTATTTAGATCGCTCGAATATTTCTACACATTTTGTGGAAAATTTAATTTTATTGAAAATCAACTGAACTATAGCCCACAAATTCAGAGCTTTCAAAATCGAAAATCTGCGATTGTGCTCCGATTTCGATGATTGATACCTCTATCAATAGGTGCTGAGACCTGTAATTGTAATGCCAACGGGTATTTAGATCGCTCGAATATTTGTACACATTTTGAGGAAAATTTAATTTTATTGAAAACCAACTGAACTATAGCCCACAAATTCAGAGCTTTCAAAATCGAAAATCTGCAATTATGCTCCGATTTCGATGATAATTGCTTCTATCAATAGATGTTGAGACTTGTAATTGTTATGCCAACAAGTATTTAGATCGCTCGAATATTTGTACACATTTTGTGGAAAATTTAATTTTATTGATAATCAACTGAACTATAGCCCACAAATTCAGAGCTTTCAAAATCGAAAATATGCAATTGTGCTCCGATTTCGATGATTGATACCTCTATCAATAGGTGCTGAGACCTGTAATTGTGATGCAAACGGGTATTTAGATCGCTCGAATATTTGTACACATTTTGTGGAAAATTTAATTTTATTGAAAACCAACTGAACTATAGCCCACAAATTCAGAGCTTTAAAAATCGAAAATCTGCAATTATGCTCCGATTTCGATGATTAATGCTTCTATTAATAGATGTTGAGACCTGTAATTGTAATGCCAACGGGTATTTAGATCGCTCGAATATTTCTACACATTTTGTGGAACATTTAATTTTATTGAAAATCAACTGAACTATAGCCCACAAATTCAGAGCTTTAAAAATCGAAAATCTGCAATTATGCTCCGATTCCGATGATTGATACCTCTATCAATAGGTGTTGAGACCTGTAACTGTGATGCCAACGGGTATTTAGATCGCTCGAATATTTCTACACATTTTGTGAAAAATTTAATTTTATTGAAAATCAACTGAACGAAAATCTGCAATTGTGCTCCGATTTCGATGATTGATACCTCTATCAATAGGTGCTGAGACCTGTAATTGTAATGCCAACAGGTATTTAGATCGCTCGAATATTTGTACACATTTTGTGGAAAATTTAATTTTATTGAAAATCAACTGAACTATAGCCCACAAATTCAGAGCTTTAAAAATCGAAAATCTGCAATTGAGCTCCGATTTCGATAATTGATACCTCTATCAATAGGTGTTGGGACCTGTAATTGTTATGCCAACAGGTATTTAGATCGCTCGAATATTTGTACACATTTTGTGGAAAATTTAATTTTATTGAAAATCAACTGAACTATAGCCCACAAATTCAGAGCTTTAAAAATCGAAAATCTGCAATTGAGCTCCGATTCCGATGATTGATACCTCTATCAATAGGTGTTGAGACCTGTAATTGTGATGCCAACAGATAGTTAGATTGCTCTAATATTTGAACACATTTTGTGGAAAATTTAATTTTATTGAAAATCAACTGAACTATAGCCCACAAATTCAGAGCTTTAAAAATCGAAAATCTGCAATTGAGCTCCGATTTCGATGATTGATACCTCTATCAATAGGTGTTGGGACTTGTAATTGTTATGCCAACAAGTATTTAGATCGCTCGAATATTTGTACACATTTTGTGGAAAATTTAATTTTATTGAAAATCAACTGAACTATAGCCCACAAATTCAGCGCTTTAAAAATCGAAAATCTGCAATTGTGCTCCGATTTCTATGATTGATACCTCTATCAATAGGTGTTGAGACCTGTAATTGTGATGCCAACAGATAGTTAGATTGCTCTAATATTTGAACACATTTTGTGGAAAATTTAATTTTATTGAAAATCAACTGAACTATAGCCCACAAATTCAGAGCTTTAAAAATCGAAAATCTGCAATTGAGCTCCGATTTCTATGATTGATACCTCTATCAATAGGTGTTGAGACCTGTAATTGTGATGCCAACAGATAGTTAGATTGCTCTAATATTTGAACACATTTTGTGGAAAATTTAATTTTATTGAAAATCAACTGAACTATAGCCCACAAATTCAGAGCTTTAAAAATCGAAAATCTGCAATTGTGCTCCGATTTCGATGATTGATACCTCTATCAATAGGTGTTGAGACCTGTAACTGTGATGCCAACGGGTATTTAGATCGCTCGAATATTTCTAATTTAATTTTATTGAAAATCAACTGAACTATAGCCCACAAATTCAGAGCTTTAAAAATCGAAAATTTGCAATTGAGCTCCGATTTCGATGATTGATACCTCTATCAATAGGTGTTGGGACCTGTAATTGTGATGCCAATAGATAGTTAGATTGCTCTAATATTTGTACACATTTTGTGGAAAATTTAATTTTATTGAAAATCAACTGAACTATAGCCCACAAATTCAGAGCTTTAAAAATCGAAAATCTGCAATTGAGCTCCGATTTCGATGATTGATACCTCCATCAATAGGTGTTGGGACCTGTAATTGTTATGCCAACAGGTATTTAGATCGCTCGAATATTTGTACACATTTTGTGGAAAATTTAATTTTATTGAAAATCAACTGAACTATAGCCCACAAATTCAGAGCTTTAAAAATCGAAAATCTGCAATTATGCTCCGATTTCGATGATTGATACCTCTATCAATAGGTGTTGAGACTTGTAACTGTGATGCCAACGGGTATTTAGATCGCTCGAATATTTCTACACATTTTGTGGAAAATTTAATTTTATTGAAAATCAACTGAACTATAGCCCACAAATTCAGAGCTTTGAAAATCGAAAATCTGCAATTATGCTCCGATTTCGATGATTGATACCTCTATCAATAGGTGTTGAGACCTGTAACTGTGATGCCAACGGGTATTTAGATCGCTCGAATATTTCTACACATTTTGTGGAAAATTTAATTTTATTGAAAATCAACTGAACTATAGCCCACAAATTCAGAGCTTTCAAAATCGAAAATCTGCAATTGTGCTCCGATTTCGATGATTGATACCTCTATCAATAGGTGTTGAGACCTGTAATTGTGATGCCAACGGGTATCTATATTGCTCGAATATTTGTACACATTTTGTGGAAAATTTAATTTTATTGAAAATCAACTGAACTATAGCCCACAAATTCAGAGCTTTAAAAATCTAAAATCTGCAATTGTGCTCCGATTCCGATGATTGATACCTCTATCAATAGGTGCTGAGACCTGTAATTGTGATGCCAACAGATAGTTAGATTGCTCTAATATTTGAACACATTTTGTGGAAGATTTAATTTTATTGAAAATCAACTGAACTATAGCCCACAAATTCAGAGCTTTAAAAATCTAAAATCTGCAATTGTGCTCCGATTCCGATGATTGATAACTCTATCAATAGGTGTTGAGACCTGTAACTGTGATGCCAACGGGTATTTAGATCGCTCGAATATTTCTACACATTTTGTGGAACATTTAATTTTATTGAAAATCAACTGAACTATAGCCCACAAATTCAGAGCTTTCAAAATCGAAAATCTGCAATTGAGCTCCGATTTCGATGATTGATACCTCTATCAATAGGTATTGAGACCTGTAATTGTAATGCCAACAGGTATTTAGATCTCTCGAATATTTTTACACATTTTGTGGAAAATTTAATTTTATTGAAAATCAACTGAACTATAGCCCACAAATTCAGAGCTTTAAAAATCGAAAATCTGCAATTGAGCTCCGATTTCGATGATTGATACCTCTATCAATAGGTGTTGGGACCTGTAATTGTGATGCCAATAGATAGTTAGATTGCTCTAATATTTGTACACATTTTGTGGAAAATTTAATTTTATTGAAAATCAACTGAACTATACCCACAAATTCAGAGCTTTAAAAATCGAAAATCTGCAATTGAGCTCCGATTTCGATGATTGATACCTCTATCAATAGGTGTTGGGACCTGTAATTGTTATGCCAACAGGTATTTAGATCGCTCGAATATTTGTACACATTTTGTGGAAAATTTAATTTTATTGAAAATCAACTGAACTATAGCCCACAAATTCAGAGCTTTAAAAATCGAAAATCTGCAATTAGGCTCCGATTCCGATGATTGATACCTCTATCAATAGGTGTTGAGACCTGTAACTGTGATGCCAACGGGTATTTAGATCGCTCGAATATTTCTACACATTTTGTGGAAAATTTAATTTTATTGAAAATCAACTGAGCTATAGCCCACAAATTCAGAGCTTTAAAAATCGAAAATCTGCAATTATGCTCCGATTTCGATGATAATTGCTTCTATCAATAGATGTTGAGACTTGTAATTGTTATGCCAACAAGTATTTAGATCGCTCGAATATTTGTACACATTTTGTGGAAAATTTAATTTTATTGAAAATCAACTGAACTATAGCCCACAAATTCAGAGCTTTAAAAATCGAAAATCTCCAATTGAGCTCCGATTTCTATGATTGATACCTCTATCAATAGGTGTTGAGACCTGTAATTGTGATGCCAACAGATAGTTAGATTGCTCTAATATTTCAACACATTTTGTGGAAAATTTAATTTTATTGAAAATCAACTGAACTATAAATTCAGAGCTTTAAAAATCGAAAATCTGCAATTGTGCTCCGATTTCGATGATTGATACCTCTATCAATAGGTGCTGAGACCTGTAATTGTGATGCAAACGGGTATTTAGATCGCTCGAATATTTGTACACATTTTGTGGAAAATTTAATTTTATTGAAAACCAACTGAACTATAGCCCACAAATTCAGAGCTTTCAAAATCGAAAATCTGCAATTATGCTCCGATTTCGATGATTGATACCTCTATCAATAGGTGTTGAGACCTGTAACTGTGATGCCAACGGGTATTTAGATCGCTCGAATATTTCTAATTTAATTTTATTGAAAATCAACTGAACTATAGCCCACAAATTCAGAGCTTTAAAAATCGAAAATTTGCAATTGAGCTCCGATTTCGATGATTGATACCTCTATCAATAGGTGTTGAGACTTGTAATTGTGATGCCAACAGATAGTTAGATTGCTCTAATATTTGAACACATTTTGTGGAAAATTTAATTTTATTGAAAATCAACTGAACTATAGCCCACAAATTCAGAGCTTTAAAAATCGAAAATCTGCAATTGAGCTCCGATTTCGATGATTGATACCTCTATCAATAGGTGTTGGGACCTGTAATTGTGATGCCAATAGATAGTTAGATTGCTCTAATATTTGTACACATTTTGTGGAAAATTTAATTTTATTGAAAATCAACTGAACTATAGCCCACAAATTCAGAGCTTTTAAAATCGAAAATCTGCAATTGAGCTCCGATTTCGATGATTGATACCTCCATCAATAGGTGTTGGGACCTGTAATTGTTATGCCAACCGGTATTTAGATCGCTCGAATATTTGTACACATTTTGTGGAAAATTTAATTTTATTGAAAATCAACTGAACTATAGCCCACAAATTCAGAGCTTTAAAAATCGAAAATCTGCAATTAGGCTCCGATTCCGATGATTGATACCTCTATCAATAGGTGTTGAGACCTGTAACTGTGATGCCAACGGGTATTTAGATCGCTCGAATATTTCTACACATTTTGTGGAAAATTTAATTTTATTGAAAATCAACTGAGCTATAGCCCCACAAATTCAGAGCTTTAAAAATCGAAAATCTGCAATTATGCTCCGATTTCTATGATAATTGCTTCTATCAATAGATGTTGAGACTTGTAATTGTTATGCCAACAAGTATTTAGATCGCTCGAATATTTGTACACATTTTGTGGAAAATTTAATTTTATTGAAAATCAACTGAACTATAGCCCACAAATTCAGAGCTTTGAAAATCGAAAATCTGCAATTATGCTCCGATTTCGATGATTGATACCTCTATCAATAGGTGTTGAGACCTGTAACTGTGATGCCAACGGGTATTTAGATCGCTCGAATATTTCTACACATTTTGTGGAAAATTTAATTTTATTGAAAATCAACTGAACTATAGCCCACAAATTCAGAGCTTTCAAAATCGAAAATCTGCAATTGTGCTCCGATTTCGATGATTGATACCTCTATCAATAGGTGTTGAGACCTGTAATTGTGATGCCAACAGGTATCTATATTGCTCGAATATTTGTACACATTTTGTGGAAAATTTAATTTTATTGAAAATCATCTGAACTATAGCCCACAAATTCAGAACTTTAAAAATCGAAAATCTGCAATTGAGCTCCGATTTCGATGATTGATACCTCTATCAATAGGTATTGGGACCTGTAATTGTAATGCCAACAGGTATTTAGATCTCTCGAATATTTTTACACATTTTGTGGAAAATTTAATTTTATTGAAAATCAACTGAACTATAGCCCACAAATTCAGAGCTTTAAAAATCTAAAATCTGCAATTGTGCTCCGATTCCGATGATTGATAACTCTATCAATAGGTGTTGAGACCTGTAACTGTGATGCCAACGGGTATTTAGATCGCTCGAATATTTCTACACATTTTGTGGAACATTTAATTTTATTGAAAATCAACTGAACTATAGCCCACAAATTCAGAGCTTTAAAAATCGAAAATCTGCAATTGAGCTCCGATTTCGATGATTGATACCTCTATCAATAGGTATTGAGACCTGTAATTGTAATGCCAACAGGTATTTAGATCTCTCGAATATTTTTACACATTTTGTGGAAAATTTAATTTTATTGAAAATCAACTGAACTATAGCCCACAAATTCAGAGCTTTAAAAATCGAAAATCTGCAATTGTGCTCCGATTTCGATGATTGATACCTCTATCAATAGGTATTGAGACCTGTAATTGTAATGCCAACAGGTATTTAGATCTCTCGAATATTTTTACACATTTTGTGGAAAATTTAATTTTATTGAAAATCAACTGAACTATAGCCCACAAATTCAGAGCTTTAAAAATCGAAAATCTGCAATTGAGCTCCGATTTCGATGATTGATACCTCTATCAATAGGTGTTAAGACCTGTAATTGTGATGCCAAAAGATAGTTAGATTGCTCTAATATTTTTACACATTTTGTGGAAAATTTAATTTTATTGAAAATCAACTGAACTATAGCCCACAAATTCAGAGCTTTAAAAATCGAAAATCTGCAATTGTGCTCCGATTTCGATGATTGATACCTCTATCAATAGGTATTGAGACCTGTAATTGTAATGCCAACAGGTATTTAGATCTCTCGAATATTTTTACACATTTTGTGGAAAATTTAATTTTATTGACAATCAACTGAACTATAGCCCACAAATTCAGAGCTTTAAAAATCGAAAATCTGCAATTGTGCTCCGATTTCGATGATTGATACCTCTATCAATAGGTGTTGAGACCTGTAATTGTGATGCCAACGGGTATCTACATTGCTCGAATATTTGTACACATTTTGTGGAAAATTTAATTTTATTGAAAATCATCTGAGCTATGTATAGCCCACAAATTCAGAACTTTAAAAATCGAAAATCTGCAATTGAGCTCCGATTTCGATGATTGATACCTCTATCAATAGGTATTGAGACCTGTAATTGTAATGCCAACAGGTATTTAGATCTCTCGAATATTTTTACACATTTTGTGGAAAATTTAATTTTATTGAAAATCAACTGAACTATAGCCCACAAATTCAGAGCTTTAAAAATCTAAAATCTGCAATTGTGCTCCGATTCCGATGATTGATACCTCTATCAATAGGTGTTGAGACCTGTAATTGTTATTCCAACAAGTATTTAGATCGCTCGAATATTTGTACACATTTTGTGGAAAATTTAATTTTATTGAAAATCAACTGAGCTATAGCCCACAAATTCAGAGCTTTAAAAATCGAAAATCTGCAATTGTGCTCCGATTTCGATGATTGATACCTCTATCAATAGGTGCTGAGACCTGTAATTGTGATGCCAACGGGTATTTAGATCGCTCGAATATTTCTACACATTTTGTGGAAAATTTAATTTTATTGAAAATCAACTGAACTATAGCCCACAAATTCAGAGCTTTCAAAATGGAAAATCTGCAATTGTGCCCCGATTCCGATAATTGATACCTCTATCAATAGGTGTTGAGACCTGTAACTGTGATGCCAACGGGTATTTAGATCGCTCGAATATTTCTACACATTTTGTGGAAAATTTAATTTTATTGAAAATCAACTGAACTATAGCCCACAAATTCAGAGCTTTAAAAATCTAAAATCTGCAATTATGCTCCGATTCCGATGATTGATACCTCTATCAATAGGTGTTGAGACCTGTAATTGTGATGCCAACGGATATTTAGATCGCTCGAATATTTGTACACATTTTGTGGAAAATTTAATTTTATTGAAAATCAACTGAACTATAGCCCACAAATTCACAGCTTTAAAAATCGAAAATCTGCAATTATGCTCCGATTTC
>OY744482.1:99899501-99968556 GCA_963556165.1 Tipula helvola
TAAGTTTAACACAAACACACAATATTTACCAAAAAGAATTTTTGAAATAAGTAAAACGTTTTCTAACGTAAGAGACACACTGGGTGATTTTTACCCATACCTGTTTTTAAAACGTTCAGTGGTCAGCTTCTATAAACGCACTGTATCTGGCCTTAGAGGGGACATTAGTGGACATTTCAAACTTCCCTAATCCACTGGCCCGATGGTCCAAGGACCACGCGTTTTAAAATGGCGGGCGTTACAAAAAAGACCTGGGTTAATTTAGCCCAGTGTGTCTCTTAAGGGTTAAATTCCTCAGAGAACTTAAATCCTGGCTATTCACATTTTCACATTAGAAAATATTGAAGAATTTTTATTTTTGATTTAAATTTAGGTTATAGTTAAGATTTTTATAAGATTTTCTTAGTACACTTCATTTAAACCCATATTACCCCACAAATATTTGATTTTTTTTCGGTGTTTGTGAGCTCGTTGATAATCGATACTGGTTTTTAACCACAGAATATCTCCTATGCTTATTTATTCCATCTTTACTTATAATTATTTTTGTATATTGGCTAATCGCGCTCAGACTATTGCGTTGTGTTGTGATCAGCGGCGAAACTACATACCCGCGAAACCCCGCAGTCGCGAGGGGGCCCAAAGCGAGAAGGGCCGTACAAGATTTTTTTTTTTTTAATAAAATCGTTTTTTAAATGTGAATTAAAATTATAAATATGTATGTATAAACATTAATAATTATATTAAATGTTTTCGGCTTTTTATAGACAACATAAAATTTGTAATGACATACTCATTATTTTCGATTTTGCAAATCAGAAAAATAATGTGAGTCACACTCCTAATATATCTACCCAGCAAAAGTAGAAAATATTAATCCCCTCCCCGTTTTCTTTCCCGCAGAGTCAATACAAAGTGTATCAACTCTCAAAAATGAGAAATCTCTTTGAGATTTTGTGTTGGTAATTCGGTTTCGTACAGAAAAGTAAGGTGTAAGGTCTACTCTTCAGGTAACTACGACTACGACCGAACTACAAAAATTGCGAAGCAGAACCGAAAAGTAGTCACCCAAACAAAACCTACACCAACGTCAAATTACAGTTTTTCCCGCTCAATTCTACATCAGCCTTACAGCAGTTAGATCTGGGTATAATACATATACCGTAGAGTCGTTGCCATAAAAATAGTTATGGCACTCAGTTTTTCGAAATCGTATAGCAATTCATCAAAATATTTATTTTAATTATCAACACCGGGTGTTTCATTTAATCAACAATTTTATATAATTAAAATGTCATGCACTATCGAACTAGAAAATAGTATTTGCAACACACTGCAGTCTATTTTATTAGAAATATTGAGTATTAAATGATGAAAATGATCAGCAATCAATGAGCAACGATTAAAAAAAACAAAAATAGATATTCAAGTAACTCTTTTTATGGAAACGATAGTACATTGTACAAAAACACAATATTTAATTATATTATTACAATTTTTATTTAGATTTATTACTATCAGAAATGGAAAAACGCTGCACCTCTAGGTCGATTATACATATACGAAGTATCATAATCGAAAAAACAAATTTAAACAAAATGGTCTCGTGTATGGAATCGATCAAGTGGCAAATTCGTTTTCTAAACGTATTTCGTCATTTACGAATAAACGTATTCTTGAACCAAATGAAACGGCGGCCGACCACATCAGAGCCTTAAAGTATGAAATTTTGTCATATCAGGAGTTGATTAAGCATTGGAAAGGCAGTATGTGTGTAAGACTTGAACAAATTAATAAAGCGCTTTCTACAAAGGAAATATTAGAAGCCTGGCCTAACTATAAAGATGTTGATGGGTTTAAATTGGTAAATTTAATAATTAAAATAGATAATAATTAATAATACAATACATACATACTTACATAACTTATTTTTTGTAGATTGACACTGATTTTGGTGGAATGTATCTGGATACAAAAAGGATTTTCGACAATTACCAAGAATTTGAGACCAAAATTATCAAAATATTGTCTGTTAAGGTGAAGGATCAAACTTCAAAAGCCATTTTAACTAACATTCTCGATCAAAATGAAAATGTAACCGAGAGTAAGTATTATATACAAATAGAATTCGGTCAATATCACACTTGAGTGAAGCATAAGGATGGTGACGTGATGCTGATAATGAACAATATTTACAGACACTTAAATCTATCAAGTCAAACATCTACATCACTATAAATTTCCATACTAAGGCTGCGTACCAATAGTCGGGTAAATCATTTCGTACAATAAATTCCAATTTTAGTACATATTTACCTCAATTGGCGTACCAATTCTCTAGAAGTAAAAATGGTTTGATGGACACAAATTATGGTTCGGAGGGTTAAAATCACTGGCTTCTAGGTGCAAAAGAAAACGTCAAATATTTTTTAATATTTTTATTTCGTAAAATAAAAATAAAATTTATTTTATTACCTTTGAGTACGTATATTATTTATATTGAAAAACACGGAAATTTTAACAAAAATCACTGAAACGTCAAAAAGTTAACAACAACGTCATTTATTTTTTTCTCCTATTTTACCCAACTTTTTAGTACAATATTTCAATTTACCCTGTACACTGTTAAAAAGTAGGTAAAAGGGCAATTTACCCGACTATTGGTACGCAGCCTAAGAAACCCATTTGACATAAATCATTACACTATCCCAAAAATCCCCCAAGTATGCATCGGCCGAAATCTATTGCAAATCACATTTTAAAAAATGTACACATAAATAAAAAAACATTTTCATCAAATTTAATATTCACTCTCATTGTGGGGTCGATAACGACTGAAATATTAGAGAGGGTCCATTTTAGGAAAGAAGTCATTGAAGCCAACAGTGGTTTCATCCCACTATATGCTTTAGATACTACCATTCTAAACTGGCTATATTATAGTCTTTATCAACGCCACAAGACGTACTCACTGTATTTAAAAAAAAAAAAAATCTATCTTAGGAGAGGCACGTGAAGTTAGCCCAGGATTTTATCCCAGAAAATAAGAAAATTTAATCAGGCAGGGGTACAAATTGAAAATGCGGGATTGATAACAGATGGCGTTACTAACGCTATACGCATCAGGCAGTACTGTGACTATGTTCATGTCAAAGTTACGTCTTATAGCTTTAATTTTCAGTATGTGTCAATTTGTCGCAGTGTCAAATTCATAGTTTTTTTGAGCTCTCAATATGTCGAGTTTCGTGCCAACAAAACAGCATTTGCGGGAAGTTTTAATTTACTTCTTTAATTTGAAGAAAAGTGCTGCTGAAGCACATTGATTGGTCTCCGAGACTTATCCGAGTCATGTTCCATCGGTTTCAACGTGCGAGAGATGGTTTGTGCGGTTTAGAAGTGGTGATTTTGACGTTGAGGACAAAGAGCGGCCGGGCCAAGTGAAAAAGTTTGAGAATGCTGAACTGGAGGCAATACTCAATGAAGACTCGTGTCAAACTCAACAAGAGCTCGCAGATTCATTGGGAGTGACACAACAAGCCATTTCCCATCGTATAAAAGCCCTCGGAATGATCCAAAAGCAAGGACATTGGGTGCCGTATGAGCTGAAGCCGAGAGACGTCGAGCGCCGTTTTTTTGCATGCGAACTGCTGCTCGAACGGCAAAAACGGAAGGGTTTTTTGCATCGCATTGTCACTGGTGATGAAAAGTGGATCCGTTACGATAACCCGAAGCGCAAAAAATCATATGGTTACCCCGGCCATGCATCATCATCGACGGCCAAACCAAATATTCACGGCGCCAAGCTCATGCTCTGTATTTGGTGGGACCAGCTGGGTGTGGTGTATTATGAGCTATTGAAATCGAACGAAACCATCACAGGAGCACTATACCGAACTCAATTGATGCGTTTGAGCCGCGCACTCAAAGAAAAACGGCCACAATACGAGCAAAGACACGACAAAGTAATTTTGCAACATGACAACGCTCGGCCACATGTTGCAGCGCCGGTCAAAACATACCTACAAACGCTGAAATGGGAAGTCTTACCCCACCCGCCGTATAGCCCAGACATTGCTCCTTCCGATTACCACCTTTTCCGATCGATGACACATGGCCTAGCTGACCAGCGCTTCCATTCTTACGAAGAAGCCCAAAAATGGGTCGATGACTGGATAGCAGCCAAGCCGGCCGAATTTTTTCGCGACGGTATCCGTAAATTGCCAGAAAGATGGGAAAATGTTGTGGCTAGCGATGGACAATACTTTGAATAATTCATTTGTTACCATTTTTTCAGAATAAACGTTCAAAAATAGAAAAAAATCCCGCATTTTCAATTTGTACTCCTGATAATAAAATTATGCAACATAATATTCATATGTGAAGTTATCCCAGCTCAGGATTTTATTATATTTAATTTAAATAAATATATTTTCATTAAACTCAGACCAATGAAAACAAAGAAAATCCAATATAAATTATATCAGTTATGTACTTATAAAATACAAATTGGTTTAAAACATAAAATTCATAATTAACAGTACCTATTGAAAATAAATCGCAATATTATCATTTTATATTGTGGTGCTCGAAAACTAAAAATCTCTCGGAATGGGGCTATATAGTTTCGAAATGGGCATACAAGGGGCTAATAATTGTGGTAATTTCACGATGATCGGTATGTTACAAGTTGCCGAAATATGGATTTGTGTAATAAATATTAAGTTATGTGTTGTAATTGTTCTAGTCATTAAAACTGTATTTTTATTGAGTAAATAAAACAAAAAGCAACAAAAAAAATGTTTTTCGGCGATAAAGAATAGTATATTGTGTAACGTGTAGGAAAAACGATATATTCCCGGACGAGTATGGAAGTTGCTGGGACGAGGCGTCAGCCGAGTTCCAGCAACCATAAGAGTCCGGGAATTATAGTTTTTCCACGAGTTGCACATACGATTTTTTCTCTAATCGGCAGTATATCAGATTATTCATTTTATTCATTATATTCTTTAAAATACGCAAAATTTTCCAATTTATATTTTCAATAGATTTCACTATCAAAGTTACCTTAGAATTATAACAATCGCGTGCGATTATACATTATGGGCTAGATACTCGATACTCAGATAAGCAGATAAGCAGTTATTTTTTGCGAATTTGCTAGAAATGTTATACACTATAATTTAGCAACCCAATTTGTTTCTGAATTTCAGAAAATGAGATACTTTAACGCACTTTATCGTTTGTGCTGAATACAAAAAATATATTTTACTTTGCTAAAATAATCGAGTAGCTTATGCAATCAAATTTTTGATTAGCAAATCCGCCATATTTATCGATTTGCGAATTGCTAGAGTATCGTGTATCTGGCCCTATATCATGTATTTCTTAAAAACAGATGATAATCAGTACTAGAAAGTTTTCTCTGCCTAGGCAAGGAATACTTTCCAGTACTGTTTTTAGTAAGTTGCCTAGCAACGATGTAGTGTCGGGGAATACTTCATTTTGCTGACAGATAACAAACCAGAAAACTGACGTATTTTATCCGATTTGAGAAAAAAAAATTTCCTTTAATGTAACAATTTTTAATTTAAATTTGGATCCTGTATTTATAGGGTTTTCCAATAAGGACTTGACAACTTTTTTTTTAAATTTATCGCAAACCATTAGAGATATTTCAAAAACTTTATTATCGGTTTGAAGTACAATCAAAACATTTATGAATGGAACTCTACTTCGTTCATATGACTACCGCGGGTACGTTTGCAGCGGTCGATTCGTTGGACCCAATTTACGATGACTCGGCCACACATTTCGGCCGAAACGGCCGCTATTTCGCGTTCAATATTGGCTCTGGGCTGTCCAACGTCGTCGGCTTGTTGGCATATACCAATGACTTGACGTAGCCCCAAAGAAAATAGTCAAGAGGCGTTAAATCGCACGAACGAGGCGGCCAATTGACTGGCCCGTTTCTTGAGATAAGACGCTCATCAAACTACCTCCGTGAAGCTGGCCCGAAATTTCATCCCGAAAAATGCGATATTTTTCATATTGCAAGTAAACCAAAGATTATTATGACTACATATACATACTATGCAAATTTATTTAAATTTTGTACAGTTGTTCAAAAAAATTTTATTTGAACATTTGAGATACATTCGTCTGAATATTTCAACTACGCAACTTGCAAAAAAATTGTATCTGGAATTATTGAGATATAGTCGTCTGAATATCTTAACACAAGCGATTCGCGAGCACTTTTTGTATACGGCCAGAATCATTGAGGTTTCGGCTATATTCTGTGCAATTTACAAAAAAATTGTATCTGGAATTATTGAGATATAGTCGGTTGAATATATTAACACAGGCGATTCGCGAGTACTTCTTGTATACGGCCAGAATCATTGAGGTTTCGGCTATATTCTGTGCAATTTACAAAAACATTGTATCTGGAATTATTGAGATATAGTCGTCTGAATATCTTAACTCAAGCGATTCGCGAGTACTTCTTGGATACGGCCAGAATCATTGAGGTTTTGGCTATATTCTGTGCAATTTACAAAAACATTGTATCTGGAATTATTGAGATATAGTCGTCTGAATATCTTAACACAAGCGATTCGCGAGCACTTTTTGTATACGGCCAGAATCATTGAGGTTTCGGCTATATTCTGTGCAATTTACAAAAACATTGTATCTGGAATTATTGAGATATAGACGTCTGAATATCTTAACTCAAGCGATTAGCGAGCACTTCTTGTATACGGCCAGAATCATTGAGGTTTCGGCTATATTCTGTGCGACTTATTAATTTGCTAAACAACATCATTTCAAGCGAGAAATAATCCTCGCGGTCTCCTTCCATCCTTCAGTAAAAGAGAATTGTATATCGAATTACTCTGATTGAATAAAAAAAAACTAATAAAACAATGTAAAATAAAAATTTTGTGAAATAGTATATAAAGGAAATTTTTTCTCAATTCGTTTTAATACCTCGTTTGTTATTCTAGTGTGAGCAGTGTTACCACTTTACTACAATAGTAGTAGATCTGCTACATTTCTAACCTTGTAAAATTTCAGTACGTACTATTTGATTTCTGCTACTTTTAATGTACTTTTTAATTCAATCAGATTTTTCTATATTTCGAAATTCGAATCGGCTTTAAATAGTAGAAAGAAATCCATATGCATTGCTTATTGGGTATTTATATCTTTTTTTTTGTTTGTTTATTTTTTCTATGTTTTTTTGTGATCAGCTTCAGTTCAGTGTGTGGTCTGTCGTGTTGGTGTGGTGTGATGTGTGAATCACCGTGTGATATAAAACTGGTTACATTGTATAATTCAAATTTATTTTCGTGATTGGTATTTTGTTAATGGTGGTTTTTGCTTAATTTTTTTTCTATTATAAAATAATTTATATCTTATTTAAATGCTTGTTGGTTATTGTTTTAATAGGTAAGTTTAGAATAATTTTTTAATGCACATTTGTTAATTGAATATAATTTTCAGCCAAGTAACAAAAACGTGAAATATTAGTTATAGGTTATGTGTGTACAATCAATTTTAATAATAGTGTGATTTGTGCGGTGTAAATATTATTCAATTAAATCAAATAAAACTCAACAATTTCACCAAATAAATTGCTGTTTCCAAGACCACCGATAAATTGTGCAAAATTTTGATTAAATTGAAAAGGAAAAACGGTTAGTTAAATATTTGAGGTTTTGTACGTGTAACCAATTTTAACAATAGTGTGATTTTCATATTAGAAATCCAGGATTATTCGGCTGTCGTGTTAATAATAGATAGAAATATATCAATATCAACTCAATTTAACAGGCACCCATAAAATTATGTATATAATCAACACCAGTGCTAATCATTTACTAATCATTGTTTCTTGTTCAATGGGATCACTTGGAATTATTGAAGAATGAAAAGATATTTTCAACCTATTCAAAAAAATAGGTAAGTCGATATTAAATGTTAAGGTTCTTTAAATTTTTTCTTACTAAAGTGTCACTTTTGCGTTTATTTTAGAAACCCAGAACCATCGAGCTCTGGTTCTTATGTTACTCAAACTCAACCTGGAAATAAACAAACATGCGATGTTGATCACACTGAAACATCTGATTCGGAAACATCAGATGATCAATTACTTGCACTTCAGTCAAAGAAAAAAAAGTATGCCCAGAAATATAAGAATGTTTGGGAAAATAAATTTTCTTGGCTCACCCATGTGAATGGCGAAGCATTTTGCAAAATTTGTATAAGGACAATGGTAAATAATCTAACCCATATTAAAAGACACGATAATTCCTCGAATCATACAGAAAAGATGAAAAATGCTAATGATTTACAAAAAATTGACCATAATTTTTTAAATCAACGTGTTAAGAAAAAGAGCACGGTGGAAATTATGTGTGTAATTTACTGTTTACAACATAATTTGCCGTTTCGAATAATGGATTCCTTACCAAAATTAATTTTAAATGTCTCATCAAATTCAATACCGGCTCAACAGCTTAAATGCGGTCGCACCAAGGCCACCGAATATGTAAATGTCATAATTGGTCCATTTGCTGCCAACAAACTCAGTGATATTTTACGTCAACAGTTATTTTCCATTATAATCGACGAGACAACGGATCTATCTTCAAATAAGCAATTAGTTCTAATCGTACGCTATTTTAGTGAGATAAAAGGTAAAGTGGTAGATGAATTTTTTGGAATGATACAGCTTGAAATGTCGACAGCATTTGAAATCTTTGAAAGTATAAAGAAGCACTTTCTAAAATATAATATTAACCTCCAAAATATAATTGGCCTAGCAACAGACAATGCATCGGTAATGACTGGAGCCATTGGAGGAGTTAAAGCTCTGCTTCAAGAGGTTAACCCTGACATTTTTTTCCTTGGTTGTACATGCCATTCGCTAGCCTTATGTGTCAATCACTCCCTTAAGTATTTTCCCGAGTCTATAGAAAAAAATATAAAAGAAATTTATAACCATTTTTCGCATAGTCCAAAGAGACTAAATGAGTTTACTAAATTTCAAGAACATTTCAATTTAAAACATCACAAAATATTAAGGATGTGTAAAACACGTTGGCTATCACTCGAGCCAGTAATTTCTAGAATTTTAGAGCAATGGCAGGCATTGAAGCACTACTTCATCCTTTACTGCTTCGAGATAAAAGAATCAAAAGATCCAAACGCTCAAAGAATTCTCGACTTTTTATCGAACAATGAATCTAAACTGTATTTAATATTTCTGTCTTATATTTAAAAAAAAACCAATCATCTAAATAAAATATTTCAATCCGAGCAACCGGAAATCCATAACTTATATCCACAAGTTCATGGTATTTATAAAGAAATTTTAAAAAATTTTATCATTTTAGATAAAATTGACTTAAACGTTGACCTAAATGATAAAAATAATTTGTTACCAATTAATTTAATGTTTTTTTCAGTACAATTTCAGGAATTGGAAGAATCTTTTCCCGAAGAAGATAAAATTAAAATTTTAATAATAAAGCAAAATATTGTAAAATTTTATAAAGAGCTTTGTTCCCAGATCAAAAAACGTTTCCAATTAGAAGACACAAAGTTAGAAGTTTTAAAATATTGTAATGTAGATGAAATCATTTCTGGCAGTATGCCATCTATTCGTCCATTACTAGTAAGATTCCCTTTTCATAAAAAATCCATTATTACAATAGAAACACTTAACGATCAATGGCGTGCTATGATTGGGAATAAAGAAATCCTAACCAGAATTGATTTTTCAAATTCGAATACGATTGAGAACTGGCAAAACATTAAAACTTTGAAAAATCATTTAGGTTGTCTAATGTTTGCTGAATTAGCAGATTATATTCTGTGTCTACTTTCTTTGCCGCACAGCAGTGCAGCCGCAGAAAGAGCGTTTTCCCATTTGAATTTAATAAAAAACCAAAAAACTAATAGACTCGCAAACAGAACAATTGAAAATATAATGTTTGCAAGATTACTAGTTAGAGAACTTTGCGATACAGATATATATTGTCCTGAAGACGAGTTATTGAAATTTGCATCAAAGTATAAATTTGTAGACGGGGTATTTCAACTCATTTGAAAATTAATTAGTTTTTAAAGTGATAATTTGTGATTTGATTGACTGAATTCCTAAGACTAAAAATATTTATTTATTTTATTTACTATTCATACATAATTTTTTATAATTTTTTATATTTAAACATAAATTTGCTGGTAAATGAATAAAAGTATACAATTTTATGTGTAATAAGTTGTTTTATTTTCTACTACTATTGATTTTCAAAATGTAGTGATCTACTACATAGTTTAAAAAAAATGTAGCAGATTTGCTACACTATTCGAACCAAGAAGTGGTAACACTGAGTGTGAGCATCGTAGTGTAAATTTTTAAATAATATTTGTAGCATTTTTTTCAGCATTTATTTTTTTAATTTATACTTGCATTTAATTTTTTTTTGACCCGGCATTTTTTTGGACACTCTTTTTTACCGTTTATATTGTTGTTTTGCAGCATTTATTTATTTCGTTGAATTTCCTAAGACATTTTTTCCTAAGAAAAATTTTTGGTCCCGGGTTCGATTCCCGGCGGGTGATGTAAAAATCACGGCTGGTTAATGTAAGATCAATGAATTAATCACTCATTATCCGTTGAAAAAATGATTACGAAACTTCACAATGAAGCGGCCAAATCCCTCCATGAGATGTAGCGCCAGCGAAAAAAAAAAAAAAAATTGTAAATGAAAACGTTGCAAATCCTTAATTATGATTTCTGAAATATTTTCATAAATGTGTGAATTTCAACATATATAAATCTCGTATAAGTAAATCGTTTTCATTTTCTTGTAATAATTGATTTATTTTAACCAAAATATAAAAAAAAGTTCATAACAACAGCGTTCTGGTCAAATTAAAAAGAAAAGCTTACTACAAGTCGTGTGCATTAAGTCAATGTACATAGATGGCAGTGGGTAGTAAACATTTTGAAAAATCGTAGCAAAAATTGCGACCTAGGGAAATTTGAGTTCAAAAATTGAAGGAAGCAAAACAACGTACACTAGTAAAACTAAAGATAAATGTAGCAAGTATTATTTTAATTTGTCAGGGCAAACTTTGATGTATTTTTCAAAATGAAAGTTTGAAAAATATATTTTAGAAATAATTTAATTTTAAAATTTCTGCAATTAATAGTTACTTAATACCAATATACCCTTCTTGCATATTGCTGTTAAAGATATGTAGAACATTTTTGTATAAACATTTTGTAACATTTTTGCTGTTTTCATTGAAAAACGTCAAGCTAAAAAACTAGGTTTTTACTATGGATTCCTATGGAAATCAGTGAAATGTTATACCACTAAAAAAGCTTCTAAAAAATACGTCATAATGATTATGGCTCTATACTCTAGAAGGCTCTGCTATATCTCAATAATTCCAGATACAATTTTTTTGTAAATTGCACAGAATATAGCCGAAACCTCAATGATTCTGGCCTTATACGAATAGTATCTACATATGAATCGCTTGAGTTGAAATATTTATTTTATTTTATTTGAAAATTCCAGATTCTTACAATTTTTTTGATCAACAAATGAAACTTATTACTTCATTATTTCGGGCTGACAGTTAAAAATGTCATGATAGTTGATAGTAATAGTAAATTCTGTCGTTACAGTGACATTTTTTTGGGCTGATAGTAAAAACTGTCGCGACAGAGATAGTTTAGTGTTGCCATCGCGTTTTTTCGGGATGAGTTTCGGGCTAGCTTCACATACATCATCAAACTTGCTTTTCAGTAAATCGATTGTACCATGTGCTGTGTGGCTTGTGGCTCCGTCCTGTTGAAACCACATGTCGTCCAACTCCATATCTTCCAATGTGGGCCAAAAATAATCGGTAATCATGGCGCGATAACGATGGCCATTCACAGTAACGTGACGATTGTTATCGTCGACGAAAAAATATGGTCCCAATGACGCCGCCGGCACCAAACAGTTATTTTTTGTGGATGAAGTGTTGATTCATGAAGCACATGTGGATTTTCACCCGACCAATAACGCATATTTTGCTTATTGATGAACCCATTGAGCCAAAAATGAGCTTCGTCACTGAAGATGATTTTGCGATGAAATTCATCATCTTGGCGCATCTTATCCAGAGCCCAATCAGAGAACGTACGTCACTTCAAATGGTCCATCGGCTTCAATTCTTGAGTCAGCTTGATCTTGTATGGGTTTAAACCAAGATCCTTATGCAAAATTCGCCATAAAGTGGTCTGGGCGATGCCCAATTCTTGAGAACGCCGTGGAATTGACTGTTTTGGATCGTTTGCTACGGACGCCTGAACGGCAGCGATATTTTCGACACTTCGACCAACCCGTTGTCTGACTGGCACGGCAACATCACATAACGAATATGTAGACTCAAATTTTTGCACTAAACTTGTTATTGCCTGTCTACTAGGGCGAGAATTACGACCGAAAATTGGAGTTAACGCTCTTAAAGTTGCGGTCACCGACTCCGAATTTCGGTAGTAAATTTTTATAATTTGCAGACGTTGTACGTTCGTGTACTTTACCATGATGAAAATGTTGAGTTTACTGAATAAATTGACAGTGACACTTCGATGATTAGTCAAAGGGTGCGTTCACAAATTAAATTCAAAGTTGTCAAGTCCCCATTGGAAAACCCTATACGTGTAACCAGATTTTGCTTGGTTCAGTGAGTTTGCCGTGACCATTTACTACTATGGAGGTTTAGGTGATTAACTTAACAGAACTGTACTTTGCTCATGCTCAATTAATGTCAGTAAGGTTCGTCCTCCAAATTCAAAATAGAATAACTTATTGACTTTTTGAACCAAAAATGTAATTTAGTTCAAATACTGAGTGAACAACATCCGACTTTATGGAGTGGTTTCTGAGCCATAACGAAATGGCTTTAAATGATTCAATATATATTTTTACAAAAAAAAATTCACATAAATCTTTTGCGAGTTGAGGGTAAACTCGCTCATTGTTTTTTTTCATATGAATGTATTTGTGAATGTACATATGTACATAGGATGAGAATGATCATTTTCACAAAATAACAATGATGTGTATGTTTTGCATGTATACCAACCGAGGAGGCAAAGAGGATGAATGAATTTATTTATGTTGGTTCATGTAAATATCTTTTTTTGCAAATCTTCTGTATGAAATTTATATCATACTTTTTCTATCTAGATAATATTCGAGATGACAAAATTAGAATGAATTATTATGGTAATTCACATAGATGGAGGTTTTCACCTTTCACTGGAAATTTTTTTTGTAAATGCTTTACTTTTTTAGTTGTCGGAAAATTTAATATTTTTATTTTTACGACTTACACAAATATTTTAGGATTTTAAGTGCTTTTAAAAAATTGTTGAAATTTTAAAACTGTTGCAAATTCAAAACCAACAAAAATATATTTTGTAATCAAATTTTCAGTCAGAATTTGAGTTATTGACCTATTGCAATGTACTTACGGTAGATTATATCCAAAAATATATGTACTTGACCTACCTGAAATGAAAAGTAACAAAAAATGATATTAATTTCAATGTTAACATATATTTTCATAAAATAAGAGCTTTTGGGCCCTACGAAATTGGAGTAAAATTAACAGCAAAAAACTGGTCTACCATAGTACTGCAAACATAAAGTTTGTAGAGTACGTGCAACTCCGTCAAATCGATAAAGTAGATTTTAACATAGGTAAATAAAACTAGAGAAACAAGAAAATATCAGCAGTCATAATATCAGCTTTATTAATTAAAAAATCTGGATCCCATAATCGATATATCCTTGATCAAAACTTGAGATTACGTTAGAAACCACATAAGAAACTATACGAAGCTTCTACTACAAATTGCAAACACAAATTTTTGAAGTCCTTTCAAGGTAGAGGAAATGTTCCTTAAAAATTGGTTATTATCAAATTTTGCATACTCCAGCAAATTAAAACTGCTCGATCTCTTGCAAATTGTACCTTCACGGTGACATACGTTTTCCAAAAAGTACTTGACTACTAGACGGATGGGAGTTGATGAATTTCTCATTCTAAAATGAACAAATTCAATTTGTCCATTAATTTGTGATCCCACGGCTATTTATGCACTAAAAAAAATATTTGATTGCATTTTCACGTAAAAAAAGTTAGCCCAGACTTTCATCCCAGAAAAATCGAAAATATACATCAAGCAACACTACGATACTATCATGACATATATTCAAAAAAATAAGTAGATAAAATAAGTTATAATTTACAAGTGACTTAAATATTATTTTAGAATTAATAAGAATTTTATCACTTTCATAAAAATCTTACACAGACGCAATATTTATTAAATGTAAAAATTAGTGAATACTACACAATTTAAAAAGTTTTGGTTCCGATTTATACATATTAAAAATTATTGAATATCAATATCTCGGGAAATCATTAATATTATAGTAAATTATGTCAGCCCAGAAAATAACTATCACGATACTAGATATTTTGCATCAGCCCAGAAAAGTATACTCAATATTTATAACATGAAAATGTTGAAAATGTTTACAATGTATTTTTTATGAAATTGATTAAAATTGAATTTTCTTAATTTTATTATGCAAATGTAAATATTTTGACATAATTTAATTTTAACTAATAAAATTCTATAAAACTAAATAAATCCTTCCAACTATGCGATTAAAAGCCGAATTTCACATATGTATCTTATAACATTTTATCTTGTGAATGATATGAGCCGCTTTGATAGAAAATCGAATCTCATGAATCTCAGAGATTTCCTCGTATAGTGACTATATACAATAGAAAGGGGTTTAATAGGGCTTCATGAATATGTTTGTCCCATTCGATAAAAAAGTGTTGGGCTCGGTTGACGATTTTCCCAATATTTATAAAATTGTCAAAAATTGTATTCGGAACCGCTTTGATAAAAAATCGAATCTCAAGAATCTCAGAGATTTCCTCGTATAGTGACTATATACAATAGAAAGGGGTTTAATAGGGCTTCGTGAATATGTTTGTCCCATTCGATAAAAAAGAGTTGGGCTCGGTTGACGATTTTCACAATATTTATAAAATTGTCAAAAATTGTATGCGGAACCGCTTTGATAAAAAATCGAATCTCAAGAATCTCAGAGATTTCCTCGTATAGTGACTATATACAATAGAAAGGGGTTTAATAGGGCTTCGTGAATATGTTTGTCCCATTCGATAAAAAAGAGTTGGGCTCGGTTGACGATTTTCACAATATTTATAAAATTGTCAAAAATTGTATGTGGAACCGCTTTGATAGAAAATCGAATCTCAAGAATCTCAGAGATTTCCTCGTATAGTGACTATATACAATAGAAAGAGGTTTAATAGGGCTTCGTGAATATGTTTGTCCCATTCGATAAAAAAGAGTTGGGCTCGGTTGACGATTTTCCCAATATTTATAAAATTGTCAAAAATTGTATTCGGAACCGCTTTGATAAAAAATCGAATCTCAAGAATCTCAGAGATTTCCTCGTATAGTGACTATATACAATAGAAAGGGGTTTAATAGGGCTTCGTGAATATGTTTGTCCCATTCGATAAAAAAGAGTTGGGCTCAAACGATGACGATTATCAAATTCTCTTTGAGTTTATCCGTTTTTGATAAATCCAATTGTAGATAGCACATTCACCGATCGATGACGATTATCAAATTCTCTTTGAGTTTATCCGTTTTTGATAAATCCAATTGTAGATAGCACATTCACCGATCGATGACGATTATCAAATTCTCTGTGAGTTTATCCGTTTTTGATAAATCCAATTGTAGATAGCACATCACCGATCAATGACAATTATCAAATTCTCTTTGAGTTTATCCGTTTTTGATAAATCCAATTGTAGATAGCACATTCACCGATCGATGACGATTATCAAATTCTCTTTGAGTTTATCCGTTTTTGATAAATCCAATTGTAGATAGCACATTCACCGATCGATGACGATTATCAAATTCTCTTTGAGTTTATCCGTTTTTGATAAATCCAATTGTAGATAGCACATTCACCGATCGATGACGATTATCAAATTTTCTTTCGAGTATAAATATTGGGAAAATCGTCAACCGAGCCCAACTCTTTTTTATCGAATGGGACAAACATATTCACGAAGCCCTATTAAACCCCTTTCTATTGTATATAGTCACTATACGAGGAAATCTCTGAGATTCTTGAGATTCGATTTTTTATCAAAGCGGTTCCGAATACAATTTTTGATAATTTTATAAATATTGGGAAAATCGTCAACCGAGCCCAACTCTTTTTTATCGAATGGGACAAACATATTCACGAAGCCCTATTAAACCCCTTTCTATTGTATATAGTCACTATACGAGGAAATCTCTGAGATTCTTGAGATTCGATTTTCTATCAAAGCGGTTCCACATACAATTTTTGACAATTTTATAAATATTGTGAAAATCGTCAACCGAGCCCAACTCTTTTTTATCGAATGGGACAAACATATTCACGAAGCCCTATTAAACCCCTTTCTATTGTATATAGTCACTATACGAGGAAATCTCTGAGATTCTTGAGATTCGATTTTTTATCAAAGCGGTTCCGAATACAATTTTTGACAATTTTATAAATATTGGGAAAATCGTCAACCGAGCCCAACTCTTTTTTATCGAATGGGACAAACATATTCACGAAGCCCTATTAAACCCCTTTCTATTGTATATAGTCACTATACGAGGAAATCTCTGAGATTCTTGAGATTCGATTTTCTATCAAAGCGGTTCCACATACAATTTTTGACAATTTTATAAATATTGTGAAAATCGTCAACCGAGCCCAACTCTTTTTTATCGAATGGGACAAACATATTCACGAAGCCCTATTAAACCCCTTTCTATTGTATATAGTCACTATACGAGGAAATCTCTGAGATTCTTGAGATTCGATTTTTTATCAAAGCGGTTCCGAATACAATTTTTGACAATTTTATAAATATTGGGAAAATCGTCAACCGAGCCCAACTCTTTTTTATCGAATGGGACAAACATATTCACGAAGCCCTATTAAACCTCTTTCTATTGTATATAGTCACTATACGAGGAAATCTCTGAGATTCTTGAGATTCGATTTTCTATCAAAGCGGTTCCACATACAATTTTTGACAATTTTATAAATATTGGGAAAATCGTCAACCGAGCCCAACTTTTTCTTATTAAATGAGACATACACATACATTTAGAAAGACTAATTAAACCCTTTTCTATTGAATATAATCAGTACAAGATAAAATGTTATAAGATATGTGAAATTCGGCTTTTAATCGCATTGTTGGAAGGATTTATTTAGTTTTTTTTCGAAGAATTTTATAATTTAAAATTAAATTATGTCAAAATATTTACATTTGCATAATAAAATTAAGAAAATTCAATTTTAATCAATTTCATAAAAAATACATTGTAAACATTTTCAACATTTTCATGTTATAAATATTGAGTATACTTTTCTGGGCTGATGCAAAATATCTAGTATCGTGATAGTTATTTTCTGGGCTGACACAATATACTATAACTTAAAAAAAATATAATGAATAATGATTTCCTGGGATGATAGAGATTTCCTGGGCTGATAGTAATTTCCTGGGATGACAGTTTGTGTCGCGATAGTTATGGTGTTACACCATATCTTTTTTCTGGGATGAATCCTGGGCTAACTTTATATACATGCATTTTCAATTATTTGACTTCCACTAAATGAGAAAATGTCCGATATTCCACAAATTATGAGAAACTTAAAAAAAAAGTTTAAAATGACGCAATTTGCACGATTTCGCTCAACCAACGCACATGGCACAAAATCATTGAGAACCACTGAGACACAATAATTGTGAATGATAATACTAAATATTTCCAGTTTTCATCATAAAATTTCGAGTTGCGTGCTAAAAAGAAAAAGTGCTGAATTAACCAAAATTATGTAAATGATACTTCAAATTTTTGGTATTTTCAAATTGTTTCTGAATTTGAAAATTTTAACAAACTGTGTTATTGATTTTAATATAGACAAACTTCTCTTTCTATTATTTGTGTTGGCATAAAACTTACAGAAATGAGGGTTTTCCTTGAGTTTTTGATTTAGTGAATATAATTCGCTAAGTCAGTAAGTTCTTGCCTCATACTTAATGTATGAAGTTAGAATTGTATTTGTAGTAGTCGTAGCTACCTGAAGAGTAAACCGAACATTTTTTCGTGCATACTTTTCAGTACGAAACCATACTACCACATACAAAACTCAAAGAGGGTTTCCATTTTTTGGGTCGATACACTTTGTATAACTCTTGGGTTAAAGTACGGGGGATTTTAATATTTCTAAACGTTAATATTCCTTAAACGCTCTCTAAAGCTGTGTTTATGACATAGGAAGATTGAAACGACCAACGAAATTATTTAAAATGTCACCAGCCGCGCCTATTAGCCCACTTTGATCAAAAGTAAGAAATTTGTCAACTAGAGCATGGAACTAGTAGGCGGGCCTTGTGATATTGTAAATAATTTGGTTGGTCATGTCAATCTTCCTATCTTCCTATGCAAAACCAATAAAAATATTTATAGAAGCCGTATTGTTTCTGTGACGCACGTATACTATTAAATCCAAAACCTACTAGTATTTCTATAAGTGAGATTTTCTACTATTTGAGATACCAACTATAAGAATCGAAGTATGTAAAGATTATACTGGGTTACGACACCCATACTTACAGAAATAGTAGGTTTTATTTTGTGTTTGTATTGCAATAGTACGGCTTGTATAAACATTTTTGTTGGTATTGTATTATGTCATAAACGTATAGCTTTAATGGAACACGAGCAGAAAGAGTGGAATGAGCTTTACTCTAAAACACTGCAAACACCTCCTATTCACCTTCTATATCTCTTATTTTGCTTTTAGTATCCAACATTTTTGTCTCAGCATACTTATCATCAACTGGGGGCCAGCATGTTAGTAACGGGTATGATAATCTTCTATAATCAAGGTTGTTAGTTTGGACGGTGGTAAAATAATTGGATGTTTTACTCCAAATGCCATTTTGGCGTGCTACTATCAATATTCTGTCATCATCAATATACGGGTTCAGGTATTTTATTGATCCTTTCATAATCTTCGAGTTTTTAACGGCTAGGATTTCCTCCACCATACAACTTAGTTGAACTTGTCTACAACATAATCTGACCGCTTCTCTAACTCTGTAACTGTTATTGGCCGTTTGTGGTTTGCTGCTTCTCTCCA
The DNA here is from genome assembly GCA_963556165.1 of Tipula helvola. NCBI lineage: Eukaryota > Metazoa > Arthropoda > Insecta > Diptera > Tipulidae > Tipula > Tipula helvola. Next base: position 99,918,851 of record OY744482.1, read on the forward strand.
TGTGTTGTTTATTAAACGTTGAGTGATGGCGACAGTTCTGATAAGTTTTGTATATGAGGAAAGTTCCCCGACCAAGTCTAAAAAGGAAACGAGACATTTTGACAGTCAGTACTGTGGTCAATCGTGATCGTTCTTCTTCTTGAGAAACGTAATCGTAGGTAATTTTCTACACAGGCCAGCTATTGACATTACGCCGTAACCACCTAGGAGACGCATCCACCACAATTCATGGATTAATAGTTTCGATGGTAGAATTCCACGTGACACACAATCAACTAGATTGTCCTTGGTAGGGACATGATGCCATTTGTCTCTTGTAACAACTTCCAAGAATTGGGACGTTCAGACAGTCAATCTAAAACAATCGTTGAGTCGGTTCAACAAACTATGCTTTACGCACGCTGCACAAGCGTTCTAGCCTAGCAACTGAAAGTTTTTTGATTGGAACCACCTTGGACATTGGACTTCGCGGTTATCAACCATTGTGGAATTCGAAGTTCCTCTATACCCGGTATAATTCATCTCTTTTAATCGAATATTTTTATTACAGGAGACAACCTATCAAAAATTTGGCTGCTTTCAGATACCAATTTCTTTTGGTATATACTGGAGTACCCAAGATGAAACGGTACGAAAATTTACCCAATTTCGGGTTCCACTGTAAACCCAACACCTTTACGGTTATGCCATCCTGTGAGAAATCCTTAATGGTTGTTACTCGATCCTTCACTGGAACCATCTTCAGGAACGTATCTGAATTGGAAATTTACTTTCGCAATTTCATTCCCGCTGCGTTAAGGATACAAACAAGGCGATTTTGCAGTTCAATGGCTACATACGTACATTTGCTAAGCACATCTGCAGCCAAAGGCCATCTCTCATAGCATGTAGCTGCAAGTTCGTTCAACACTCATGTTGCTAAGTATGGAGCCGTTGCTGCATCATACATCAAAGCTGTCATTTGCCCTCCAGGCTATCGCTTTGTGCTTTCTATCATCTTCTCGAACCAGTATCTGCTAGTATATCTTTTTCACGTCTGCACTAGCCGCTACTTTATGTAAACGAAAGCGTAAAAAGCGTACAATGTTAGCTGTACTCTAGGCCCCACCATTAGCAAATCGCTTAGAGACAACCCATTCGATGTCTTGGCGGAGGCATCAAACACAACTCTGAACTTTGAGGCTTTTAAGATGCCGTGGTGTGGTAAGTAGTTTAGATTCTCTACGTCCTTCTCTTTAACCGCCACCATTTGTCCCAGCTGGTGATACTCAGTCATGAACTCTATATACTTATGCTTGATTGCTGGATCTATCTGGGATTTTCGTTCCATCGTTCTCTATCGACTTAGTACTGCACTTACCGAGCTTCCTAATTGCCCTTTGTCTTGCTTCATCGGTGGTTGCACTACAAATCTACCACCAGGGTCTTGATATGTGGTTCTAACGAACAATTCTTCACACTTTTTCTCTTCCTCTGTTAATCTCGGTATGTCTGGAATGGCTTCAACCTCCCAAAATTGTTTCAACGTTTCTTCAACACAATTTGCTTTTCACCTAATATTTGTGCTTTTATTTCACTGCCCAGTATCCAACAAAATATTGTCTCCACTGTGATTATATTTTGTTCGTGTTTAATTCTCCCACTCAAGAGTATGTTGAACACCCAAAATTAATCAATATTCTTCGATTCATTAAATTCAGGATCAGCAAGAAATACATCTATATAGCAGACATTCGGCTTAAACGACTGGGTAGGTAACTGTGAACACAGCTTGTTCAATACCAATACTTCAACTTAAATATATTTTTGCTGATACCTGTTACCATTGTGCGATTGTTGCGTCTATGTAATCTCAACTTATTACAAAAATGTTCGGATATAAAGGTTGACATGGAAGCCGAATCTACGAGAATCCTGCATTCATGTTCGCCACCGATATCGTCAACTACTCGTACCACAGCTGTTGGTAAGATACTGTTGCAGAATCTAAGCGCATGTGTATTCGTCGTTTTTGATTGCTATGATAGGACGTGCTAGCTTGTTCCTTGGTGTCATCTAAACGTAGCATCGTGTGATATTTCCTATTACAATTCTGATACCTCGACCTTGATAAACAGTTTAACACTGTATGATTGACTCGTAACCAGTTGAAACATCGGTCGTTAGCTTTAACATATTGGGGTCATCCCTAACCGTAAAAGAAAGACTGGTAAGATCCGCTTCACAAGACGGTTGTGCCCTTAACCCACCCAGCATCTTTTCCTAGAACCTACAGTCCTCTGATTATCTCATCAGATAAATCTAGTAGCTTTCAAATTTTCAAATGTTGATTGCGTTTACCTGATGAATGCTTCGTTGCTCCATGATATTATTTTTCAAGTTCAGAAAATTTAATGGAACACTGCAATATTTCAATTTTTGAAGTTTAAAAGAACGGAACACTGATCCGTCTGTGAGCATGGTTAGGAGGAATGGTTCAATATTTTGACTAGGTGAATACTGAAAAAATTTAAAAAATGCCCAAAATTTTTAAAGTTAGTATTGGGACAATTTATCCTGTGACAAAACAAAAATAATAAATTATCAATAAATTTAATATTTGGGGCAAATCAGTTAAAAATTTTGAATGTCGTCAAAATTCCAATATCGATTATAAGTGCAAATCCTATTAAAAGAATAGAAGTGCATGGATTTGGTGATGCTTTTCAGATCGGTATTTATGTTCGCATTTTAGATTTGAGGAACTACTTCGTCTGCTTTGAGCCAAATTACGTGTTGCACCACTCAAAAATCAGACAATACCTCGTTTGAAATTATGTACTGGACTACTGTTAAGTATACGAAACGTTAATGTGTTTTGCTGAATCATGGTCATTCTGCATTCGTGACTCATCGCATCAACCTCGGCCGTCGACCATTTAAATAAATATCCGTGTTTAACGTTAAACATAATCGTCACAATAGTATCAAATGCAAATTGTCTGCCGAGTTTAGCGGTTGATCGGCTTTTTAATTTTTTGATAAATTTTTATATTTCTGGAACTTTATCCACTTAACTTTCATACTGAATACTACAATGATTTATTTTTCGTAATCCTTGTCAGATTGAAACTGAATTTGCAGAACTCTTAACAATTTACCCTTCGTAAAATATTTGTCGGTCCTGTTAATATTTTTACGTTTTCAAAGATTATTTTCTAACTCTAGGTGACCAGTAAATTGTTGTTTCAGTTTTGGTACCCACATTTACGTAGCTGCGCTTTCTTTTTTTGTAGACAATAAAACATTTAAACCAATCATTTGGTGATTCGTGGTGATATGTTAATTAACCTTAAATATGAGTCACTGGATAATATAATGTAATGTGTCTGTTTTAAAATGTACCTAGACGGAATATTTTACGGTGCATGTAAGAATAATTAAAAATTTGAGTGGTTTTTATGATTTTTTGTATTCAAAGTATTCAAATCCAGATATATTCAAAAAAACATTTTTATAAAAGGAATATAACCCATTTTTTATTTTGTTATGTGATTTTAAGGTGAATAAGCTATTAGAAAAAGAAAAAAAAATGGTGACCCCTTGAGGTCACCAAACATGGCATTTTTTAGAAAAAACATATTTTGTTTAAGAAAATTTAATAAAAATTGAAATTGATATAATTATATGAATGAAGAGTACATTCCCTTTCATGTGAGCCATTAATCATTAAAATCGGATAAGTAGTTTTTGAGAACGAGCACTTCGAAAATTTGAGTTATGAAGAAAATTGAAAAAAAATTCAGAAACCGGGGAAATTTTCAGTGATTTTCATCAAAATCAGAAGGGGTTGGGACGAACATTCATCGTATGTTCGCGGTTTTTATTATGAATTAAGGTATAAAGTGATGTTCACGTTGAGGTATAAAGGCGGCCGCATGTATGCAGGTAATTTGCGGATAAATATTTATCCGCAATTTCAACCAACTAAAATCACTGAAAATGAAAAAGAATTTCCCCTCCCAAGTTGGATGCTTGCGGATAAAATTGCCCAAAGTTATTATTTTTTTAACTTTGGAGGGGAAATTCTTTTTCATTTTCAGTGATTTTGGTTGGTTGAAATTGCGGATAAATATTTATCCAGATACTATCTGCATACATGTGGCCGCCTCAATAGAGTGATGACCATAATTGATTCGCTTACAACAAGGAATTTAATCCTACATACCTTTTTACTTACATGTCAAACTCAGTAAATAGCCAAAAATATCTGCGGGCCACACATAACAATTATTACATTGAATTTAACTTTCAATGCTTTGAATTATAGTAAGTAAGTAATTTTTTATTTGGTCTTATTTGTTCGGCCGATCAAAAATATATTTGTAAAGCAGAAGGTTTCGTTTTTTATACTTTGTAGCGGTTCACCCAATGAACCAGTACAAACTGGGCAGCGCACATTCCTACTCACATGTGTAGTAGATTAACTTCCCCATCTTCAACATGGTAACGCATTTTTTGCTAAGGAATAGGGATTGCCAATGGGAAATCCTTTGTCGGGCACATTGGCAAATATATATATAAATAATTTTGAAAAGCAATACGTAATTAACCCAAGAAATCCGTTCAAAGAAAATATTATATATTGGCACCGATATGTCGATGACGTATTAATATTGTTTAAAGGCACGAACAGACAAATCAATAATTTACTTAATTATGTTAATGGCATGGCATACACTGCAACATCAAATTCACAGCTGAAATAGAGGCTAATAAAGCAATTAACTTTCTGGATTTAACAATATCCAACTGTAATCAAAAACCCAATTTTTCAAAATATCGTTAAGCACAGCATAGCTACCTATAGCCATATGCTCCATCGGCTTAACAATATCCCATGAATGAGAGGAATTACGAAAATGAATTCAATTTAATCACACAAATAGCAACAAATAATGGATTCAAGGAACAGAATATTCGTCGTCTCAACATGAAAATAAAATATAAAATGTCACAGTACAGCCAAACTACATTATATCAAAATCAGAACAGCACCAAAAAATACATATCAGTCGAATATGATGATTACACATATAATATATTAAGTAAAATACTTAACAGATAGGTACAATTATACGATAGCAAGCAAAACCAGAAATAATTTGCAGAGAAAACTGAGGCCAAAGCAAATCTGTGAACAAGATAGCGGTATTTACAAGTTAACTTGTAACAATTGTCCGAAATTTTATGTAGGTCAGACTGGGAGATCGTTCACGAAACGATTCAACGAGCATATAAACGAAATAAAAAACACAACCACCAACACAAATTTTAAATCAAATTATGCTCAACACATTGCCATGGAAAAACATGACTACACCGATATTCAAACAAATATGCAGATCATACATAGAATTGCAAAAGGAACTAAAATGGACCGTTTAATATTAAATCAAAAAATCAACATGAAAACAGACAAAATTTATGATTTTATATTGTACAAGCAATAGTCAAAGGAACTGAAGAAGGAAGAACATCCGAAACCGGTCCCCAATTTATAAAAAATAATAAAAAATTCAATATCACAAAAAGAAAGGATTGACATTAATTTGTATAAGCCGCAGCAACAGAAATAGAAATGGTTTCACTCCTATGAAATAAGAAGCGAAATACGAGTTATCCAAGGTGCATTACACAATGTGGAACCAACTCGTAAACTAATCCCCGAATTAAACATCGATGTGATTCAGCAGGAAAACATAGAGAATAGGAGGAAAATAGAGCACGTATATATGAGGCAAGCAAATCACCAAACCTGGATCTGGACAGATATCCGCATCATCAATTGCAATCATATTGTTGATAATCTTTATCAGCATTCAGAAAAAAGGGACAAAAATAACAATACAGAACTCACCAGTAACAAAACCAAACCCAAAACAAACTACAAGATTTTCAGAGATTTTGAAAAAAGACCGAGGACGCCCTTTCTTCACCCCTTGGAGGAGTTACATTATCATAATAGTCACCGTATCATAGAGACCTAACAACATTCCAATATCATGTTCATACTGATCTCACACTTTAAAGCATACATCATCATAAAATAAAAACTGTTGGGAAACCTGAACCGCACACAAAAAACGCACAGGAAAAATAAGAGACCACCAGTTAGTTACAAGTATAAGAAAACCTATTTTGAATATTTAGCAAAGTAAGCAATATGTCAAACATAAAGAATATTAGAATTAAAATTAAAGATAGTTAGTTGTAATTTAGAAAACAAACGTGTAACATTGAAAGTTAAATAAAATTGAAAATAAAATATTTTTTTTTATGTTCGCGTAAAGACACAACCCATAATTATATAGCAACATGCTACACTAGAAACGTTGCATCAACCAAATTCCCAAACATAATTTGAAACCTATTTTTTATGTAGTAACATGCCACATACCACAAGTGCTGTGTCAACGGAACGTGTTTCAAAAGTCAACGTTCTAAATTAAATTCTTTATTGACGATTGCAAATATAGAGAAAGCACTACCTGACGGAATAAAATAAAACTGAGGCGACCATACAAAAACTAGCATCAGCGCTCGCAGAACGACTAAAATATGGTACAGCGGAAATTTTTTGAAGTGAAGTGGCTATAAATATGTTGTCTAAAACCACGGCTCCAATCGTCAATACACAACGCTAATATAAAAAAGTTGACGTTAACATTTTATTTTAATATAAAAAAAGCCAAATTGTTAGTTTTAAGTTAGAGTAAAATTGTTCGTAAAAGTGTATTAATGTAAAATTTGAAGAATAAATTTCATTTTTTTAACTCTCCGAAACATCGTTTCGTTCAAAGTGGAAATTATAACGACTAAATTGGTATAATTTCAAGGATTACTCCAAATAAAAGCAAAAACAAAACTCATATACCATAAGCGAAAAAGGTAAAATCGCTAATGGGCTGAATATTGTAAAACAACTGTTGTCATGCGTTTCTATCATCAATACTAAGGTAAAAATAGTTTAGTTTAGTTTATGTAGCTCGCTAACTTATACCGTTTTCTTGGGACATGTGATCTACGGAGACGATTTCAATAAACTACGGCCAAAAAAACTAAAGAAAGTACCAAAACAGGTCGTCTCGGCAGATTCACCATATCTTTGGAACTAGACACAATGCTCCATTTCTACAAAACCTCGACTTTAAGAAACCATTTGTTGTAAGATGTGATGCGAGCACGCAGAATATCGAAAGTGTAATATGTCACATAAAAATAACTGTGACATATTTATACAGAATTGCTCTTTTATCATGTAGCTACAAATAAATTACACTAAAACTACTTCTATACTGAGACTGTGCCCGAAACCCATGATAAATATTTTTAGTACAAATTTTTGACATTTATTTGAAAAATATTCCCCTACATTCACAATTTTTTATTTGTCCGAATAATTATTGTTGGTATATTTCCCCGCCGCACATGTTTGTTGTTTCATTTTAATTTCTATAATTTTCGAGAAATGGATAGTGGTTTGGACAAAAAATGTCATGGGTGGTATATTTATTCGGGCATAATTACGCAAATTACCTTATATCAGTACAATATGTCAATCACAGCTAATACCTAAACCAAATAATGAGTTTATTCTATAGCTGTCACAAATTAACATAGGAATTGATAATGATAATTTGGTTGTATGCAGTTTTTAAAAATAAATGTCAAAATTTAGTATTAAAAATTATTTATCATATAGGTTTCGTACACAGTCTGAATGAGTCATCTAAAATCCAAACATTTTAACTTTCTAACTTTTAACGTTTTTAACTTTTTATACGTGTTAGACAAATTAATCGTTTAAATTCAATCTGTGCAATACAAATATTTTGATGTCATTCACGATGACGCGAAATTTGTCGTTGTTTTTTGGCTTTTTTTTATCTTTGAGTTTTTTTGACTTTTGCATCTTGTCCTTCTGACCTTTGAAATTTTCCGTCCAAAATACACTACTGTTAACGTATCTCGAATTTTTTAGGAACACTCTACATTTTCCAATCAAATTTATTTCATATTTAGTGCGCCAATGAAGAAATTGCCAATGCCTAATGAACACATTCTTATATGTAGACATAATGTTATCAATCCATTTGAAAAATCGAATATAAATTGATCAGTTCTTAGTAAAACGTTTATAAACTCGCAGGTGATAACGCTTCAAGATAAGATAACGAAATTATTTTGAAAATATGTAAACAAAATTTGTGTGAAAAGTGAACTAACTGTTATACCCGATAAAGTAAAAATTTTGTGCTGCAATGAGGTAAATCATAAAATAAATAAAATTTGCCAACTAATTAGCGCTAAAACTAAATATTTTTTATGTTATTTTAGTATTTTGGACGGTGATTTTTACAAGAATATTGATAATCCAGCGAAACGAATCGCCATAATCATGACGGATTACTCCGTTACATAATTATGTTTAATGTGACATATAAACCAGGAGGCACGAACACATTTCGAACTGATCAACCCATTTTACAATAATCAAGACATGCAAGGTATATTGGTGGTGGATAATTAATTTGAACGGGCAAAGAAAAAGCATTGATTGAATCGAGTGGCAGCAACCAAATTGAATTACCAATCGATGTGGATATTTTTGAATCATTTTCGAATGATGGGGAGGAAGATTCGGACGCTGATGATAATGGTTCGCAATATAATCAAGCATTTTGTGACATTATAAACAACATATTAATGATGAGACGATTAAGGTTATGCTCATCAATAATATCATGTATGAGGAAAAAGGAAGGCTCAAGTTGATAACATTGATAAAAGATTTTATTTCCCCTGTATAAAGGCCTAGCAGAAATAAATATTTCAAAATCCATTTGTCGATCGGTGCTACCTGTATTTTATTTTAGAATGATAGTATGTAAATCATTTATAATCATGACTTTTTTTGTTAATTTTTGCCTTTTTCATCCAAATATAGGCTGATAATTAGTTCTGGTACGCCTTCCCCAGGATCGGTTCTATGATAGAGATTTGTTATTTTCTTTGTCGGTGTTTATCTGGTTAAGCATCAGTTTGGATAAAAAAATCAGTTTTCGAGTAATTCAGTTTTACTGAAATTTCATTATCATTATGAAGTTAAACATTAGGCTGCGGCCAGAGTGCGCGCGATAAGCGAGGCGAGGCGAGAAGTGATACGAGTACTGCCCAAAGTGACTGTGATAGAAGCGATGTTTAAAGTTGAATAAAATTTATTTAGTCTCAAACTATTTTGAATTTCTGTGCCTTGTATTTGTATTTTAATTATTTCAAATCTTTCTATTTCGATGTTTAATAAGTAGATTGTAAACAGCGATATAGAAAGATTTGATTTTATTTTACAAAATATTAACTTCATATATTTATTAATTTTTATTTAATTATCTGTTAAATATTTATTCACATAATTATAGAACACTATTCAAAATCTATGTAAACTCGCGCGAGAACGAGCGACAATACTCAACAAGTTCAGTTTAATCCCTTCTCGGTTTGAAACTCCCATTCACTCGCACCTCACATCCCGTTAACTGCGAACAGTTCTTGATTGATTATTTGATTAAAATATTCGACCAAGGTTTAAGCAAAATCTCCCGGTAATGGCTGGGCCTCATCGAACGCCATGTCACACACAACATAAAGAGGATTTGGATATGTTTAGTTAGTAATAAATACATAGGAATAAAAATAGTTAGTAAAACAATGACAAGACATTTCTAATCTACTTTTATGGTTTATTAAAATTAAAACTGCACTCTGAAATAACATTTATTAGTTTGTTGAATCAGATTTCTGGGCACTGCTGGCAATCGTAATCGTAATTAATTTAAAATTATTTAATCGGTATCTGCTGCTTATTCATATAATTTCTGCCATACTGGTCCCTGTCGCAACTTAGAACTACAATTTAGCTCAAACTACTATAATAGATATAGAGTTTAAGCAAAACATGTCGCTAAGATTATAGATATGTAATGAACGCTGTCCTGTAATGAATTCTAATTAATGTTAGTGTAACAAAATCGAGGGGAAGGACAGGTATATTAGTAACAAAGAATTCATGGAAATGGAATTCTAAAATGATTTTTAGATAAAATTCTGGAATATTTTTCATCTTAAACGGTTGAGAAATAGGCAAATTCCGTCATACTATGCCATATTCCAGAACTTCATCAAAAAATCATTTTAAAATCTCATTTCCATCATGCATGGTAAATTTCATCAAAATCGGATAAGAAATGGCCAAATTCCTTCCTAATAGCCCATATTCCACAACTAACATATGCTCCTATCATCGCAAATATCTCTAATAAAGTGTCTACTTAACTAAGGGGGCGGTTTTCATGGAAAATTTCAGTTTAGCAAGAGACTTAAATGTGTGTCCGTTTTAGTGAGGGGTCCCTTAAAATTAGAGTCCGTTGAAATGAGGTTTCACTTTGTTACATAATTTATTTATTTATAAAAAAAATTTAATTAGAAAGTTAGTTTCTAATAGTTTAGTTTCTATAGTCTGCGGTCAACAACCAAAACCATTCTCGACCGCTCGCTATTAAAGTCCAGACTTAACTGATTTACAGTTTCAAAAAAATTGAACGATTTTTTTTTCTCTCATCCGATTTCAAAATAAAAATTATTCGCAACCACCACGCTCTCAACGCTCCTGCAATCACGTTGACCACATACCAAAAGAGATAAATGCCCTCCCTAACAAGCACATGGTTAATATCACCGCATCGCACCGCACTAATGTAATCGCTCGAACAACCGAAACAAGCAATCACTGATAAACCAATGGTATTCGTCACTCTGATACGATCGCAACAAATGACGCACGCTCAACCAATACAGCAAAAAAGACAAACGAATTAAACAATCAATGAGGAGAAACAAAAAATAATAATACATGATGCAGCGCTGGACAAAAGCACACACGCACGCAACAGACCGAAAGAAAATGCGATCAGTGTTACGAAGACAAGCGGCGGCGTAACAGGGACTTAGGAACACTGATTGCCTGTAAAATGTCTCTTGACTGAAGTAAAACTTGAATTTTAAAACAAAAAATTTTATTGTTTTATTCCGATTTATAAAAAATAACATTTTATTGATAAAACTGGTGATCAGGTTTTTCCTCTTGTTCAATTTTACATTTTTCGCAATATAAATCTACAACTTCATTAGTATCTATACGACGAATCTCCAATTTTGAGTTTTGTTCGTCGACTGCAAATTTGAGTGAACATAAGAATATTGACATATGCTCATTTCCTGGTTCCATTATGGCAAAGTGCCGTTTACTTTTGAATTGAAATTGATTTGTGTTTGATTCGTGAATCTCTTTCAAAATAAATTCAAATATGGATAACCACGTGCCTTCGTCTTCATATATGGTTACTTCCTAGAATATAAAATTGGAAATGTTTAATAATAAATGCGTATTGGGATTGAAAATAGTTTTATACTTACGTCTAATTTCTCTAAATTATTGATTAGTTGCCAGTTACAACTGGTATTTTCTAAAGAACATCGTCTTAGTGATATCAACGGTTCTATGGCACATTGTTGCAAATTCTGTAGTATATTTAAATCAATTTTAATGTCTTCAAATCTTAGCTCATTAACTTCTAAATTATCAAAAATTCTGTAATCATTCAAATTACAGTTTATCACTAAAATAACATCATCGCCATCTAATGTGATTGTTTTTAATTCCGCCACGAAACCTTCGATGAAATTGAAAGTATTTTTCCCTCTCAAATAAATTCTCAAATAGCCTCCTTTACGATCTGGTATAATTCTATTGTGCTTGGATATGAACACATCGTTACACCATCTATAATTAGTGTCTAATTCGATTTTGAAAACGTTCTGCGATTCCATTACATCTATTAATAGCGATAAACTCATTTTGTCGAAGCCTATTCCATCAATGCAATAATGAACATTAAATCTTTCTTTTAATTTATTAAGGACGTCGATCTCTTCTTTTAGTTTAATAGTATCACATAGCTCGCTTGATGCATTTGGGAAATATTGATACGGAACATCGACATCTAGAGTTTGAAACAAATGTTGAAATTCATATACCAAATAAGTGTTACGAAATAGTATCGGTTTAATATTTTTGGCAATCAAATATTTTTTTAAGCTTAAATGATTATTTTCAATGAGTTTGGCAAGTATTCGTTTAATCATAAAATCAATTTCATAACCTAGAAGATTTGAATTGGACGTGTCATCACGAACATCACTAATTGCTAATCTTAACGAAACTAGATCCATAATATTTAGATCATTGGCATAATTAAGCATTCCAAGATGCCTAAGGATTATTGGTAATACCGAATAGATGTTATCATTTAACCGGATTCTCCGCAGCAGATTATCTTTTTGCCACGGTAAACCATTTGTCACGAAGAGATAACCTTTTTTGTTACCCTTCCGATATTTTTTAAATTCGTTAATTATATCAAATTTTTCACTAACACTTTGATTAAACGAAACAACTTTAATGGGGTGGTCACTGTTAACAGAAGGTCCGAGCTTTTCTTCAATTTTTAAAATATACGCTTCTAAGTTGTAGCGATAAATGAATGCCTGAAAATAAAGGTTAAATTTTAACGATATTTTCGCTGTTATTTTTTCAGTTTTGATTATTTTACCTTCATAATATGAAACTCGTCTGCGGCTATAAATAAAGTAGGATTTTCCTCCCATGGAAATGAAAATTGCGAATTGATAACTGATTCATACATAAACTTTGTTTGATCTTCATTTGCATAGACATCAAACATAAGATGCATTTCAAAACGTTCAGTTCCAATTTGTAGAATATAATCGTACATTTCCCAATCAGTGTTTGTAAATCTCTGATGCAAGGCATATTTCACTTTGTTTATTATCGATGTGTGAACCAAATATGCACACGGAAAATCCCCTGTTTAAGTCAAATTAACATTTATAAATAAAATATTTCGCGAAATAAATTGAAATAAAAACTTACAAAACACATCACGGTATAAGGCTCTGGTTATAATATCACTTGATTTTACAATTTTTTCCATATTAACTAACTTACTTTAATACTAACTAAAATAAAATGGGAGAACATTCGTATTTAAGATATCAATAAACAACATAAACTCCGCTGAATTAATAGATAAATGGCAAATGAAATGTGTGCAACAACAACCCAATTCATTTAATATTTTTATCTATCGATTGAATGAAATTTGGCTATTTGCTGCCAAGTATTGTACGTAATAAAAAGATAGCTTATCTATCATTTTAGTAAAATTAAGCTACAATTGAATTGCTTTTGAGTTGTAATTGTTTGGTATCGACACTGTCACGTTATAGTTATTTACTTCACAAAGACGGTTAAACAGTTATTACAGTGCGAGTTCGATGTTTATTTTGAACGAGTTCTGTGAGGATCACTTAACGTACCTACGTCGATATTTTCATTTAAAATTAAATTTTAAAGTTAAAACCACAGAAAAGAATAGAGAGATGTGGATCTTATACGGGCCAAATTTACATTCGAAACTTCAATACAATGATTTTCCAACCCAATCCTTTTAGACCAGGGCCCTGTTGCACCAACTACTTATCACTTATTACTTATCAACTTATCATAATTTTTGATAATTTTCTGTTGTACCAAATTGAAATTTGATATCTAAATATTTTATTGAGTTATAATAAGTAATAAGCACTCACTTTGTTGTGAAACATTAGGATACATTTTAACATTCAAAACAATAAAAACTAACAAATCGCAAAATATTCCAAAATAGATAAGAAAATACAAAGAAATAAGAAAGGCAACGCAAGATTGTAATAAGTAAAACTATTATACGGAAATAAGATATGGGTCGCTAAAAAACCCAAAATATATAAATACAAAGTAATGCGAATGACCCAAAATAAAATGTAACATTATGCAAACATAATGAAAAACAAAACGAGTAATATGTATTATGAAAATACGTCGACCTAAAAACTAATCGATACATATAAAAAATAAATTAATGTGCAAAATAAATAATCAGCACAAAATAGAATTAAGTACATGTGCGTATGTTTATTGTAAGTGAGCAAAAATTTAGTATATAAGGGTATAAATTTTATACCAATAAAGGCAATCGTATATCATATTCAAGACGGCAAAGCTCTGCCCAAATCAAAAATAAATTCAATCGTGTAATTCAAATTCAAGACGGCAAAACTCTGCCCAAATAAAATTAAAAGTAAACTAAATCAAATCGTATATCTAAAATTAAAGACGGCAAAACTCTGCCCAAAATTATATTAAATTAAAAATTGTTTAAAATTAAGTGGTTAAAAATCCAGTATTGTAATAATCCAAGTGTACATATTTGCGAATTAATAAAAAAGTAAATTGCATTTAATATAAAGAAGTGTTGAAAAATTTAATTAATTGAAAACGTGCAGTGTATAATAGCTACGGATAAGTAGTTAACATATTAAAAGAAGCCAACCCATAAACATCAACCGCATACCAACGCACTCAATCCCGTGGACATTGAAAACTAGATAGCTATCAGAACATCAAATTGTAAGTATAACTAACAAGAACCCAGCAACTAACAATAAACAGCAGTTAGATGTCCGGCGAGTATTGTCATGAATAGGGGTGTAATACGCTCACTAATTGACATTATTCAAAAGCTCTAACCACAAATAGGCAAACTAACCCATATATTCTCCTGTGGAACTATTACTCAATAACAAACAATAGTTCCACCAACAATAAATTACGATTTCGCTGATTTATAAAATTTCATATATAACAAAAATTTAGAAAGTCTACTTATGTAATAGCCCCCACCAGTGGCAAGCTGTAAGTAGTTTAGGGATTAGAATTAAGTAATTTTCGAATTACATTAATTACCGCGACAAATCAGATAGCAGTATATAGATTTTATAATAATCCAACCTCATATAACGTTTATCAACAAAGTATATTTCACCAGCATAAATATACAACAAATGGCGCTGTAGAAATCGTCCTGCTGCGATTAATTTTAAGATAAAAACACAAATATACAATAATAGCACGGTAAAGATTAAATGTTCGTTTATACAACAAACGCGCGAAATAGGTAGTTTTGAATTTAAAAAAAAATATTTTTTTTAAGTAAACAAGAGTTAAAGATAGATAAATGAAAAATAGTCAGTGAATCAAAATTTTATAAAGTGTAACAATAGTAGAAACAAACATAATTATATGAGTCAGAAATCAGTACCACCGTTCCAAGAGAAATCAAATTTAACAAAAAGATCGCCGCCACAAACACCTGCAAACTCGAGAACACCGTCCGTATCTAGTGAAGACTGTAGCCATCCAAAACAAAGGAACGATAGCAACGGTAGTGAACCAGAGGATACACAAAAAGAAGAGAGTAGAAATAGCAACCAGACAAGTAAATACAAATTAGTGGAAATACCGACGTATAAACCAAAGAAAAAAGTGGAGAAAGCAGAACAACAAGTACAAACTGAAAATCAAAAGATATTGCCAACAAAAAATCTGGTCAACGTAAGTAGTTTAGAAGAAAACCAACGTAGACAACAGGACGTGGTAGTAATTCAAATCGGTGAAGAAACTAAACAAGAAAATATAGAAACCATGGCAAACGTGAAAGAAATTCAACAAAATTTGTCTTTCGTACCTGAATTTAGTGGCGCGGATAACGGAAATAGAACTAGTGAACTTACAAGATTTATAGGGACAGCAGATAGCGTGTACAATATGTTAAAAAATAAAGAAGAAAAAGACATGTTTAGTAAGCTAATCAAATTCAAATTGACTGGAGACGCGTACACGAGGATAATAAATAGACAAGTAGAGGACTACGAAAACCTCAGAACAATATTGAATAGCATGTACACTAGAGTGTTGACTCTCGATGAACTAGAAAGGAAATTCGTGGAAATCAGGCAAGCGTATGGTGAGACTATCAGAAACTTTGGATATAGGGTGATTGAAGCTTTACAAAACTACAAAGCGGGATATAAGTCAAAATATGACATGGAACAGATAGACAAAATATATCTCCAACATCTGGATAATAACGCAGTACAAACATTTAAAAGAGGGTTAAATAATACTATACTAAGAGAAAAGATTGCCACAATCAAAGCAAATAACGTTGACGAAATATTGAATGAGACCGAGAACATCGAAAGAATGTTGCAAATAACGAATGGCACAGATATTACGACAGCACCACAAAACACAGCACAAAACTATTGGAACCAGAATACACAAAATCAACTGAAATTCAAACAATTAATATGTAGTTACTGCCGCAAACCAAATCACACGTATGACGTGTGCAGAGCAAGACGGAACAATATGCAATACGCAGCGGAGAGGTCAGGTAATCAGACTCAAACCAACATGCAACCAATACAGAGAATAAATTATCCACAGAATACACAATCAATGCAAAGAGTAAATTATCCACAGAATACACAATCAACGCAAAGAATAAACTATCCACAGAACATGCAACAAATACAACGAACAAACTATCCACAATATGGACAACCAACACAACAAGCGAACTACCGTAGTTACAATCAATCAACTCCAAGAATGAACTTCCAGCCAAAATACTGTAGTCACTGTAAGACGACAGTAGGGCACACTTTCGACGAATGCCGGAGCAAATATTTCACGAACAGGAACTACAACACAAGTGACCATCCAAGAGACAGAGGCATAACAGGAAACGGAGAACTGGAGGAGAGATTTAATAAAATGAAGATCGGACAAATACAATCACAACAACCACTACAACTAAGACCACAAACAACAAATCAAATACCGGAAAACTCCAAAGGATCCAGCCAGCTGTAGGAGAGCCGCCGCAGTTGGATCCTCAAAACTTAAATATAAGAAAAATGCAAAACGGAAAAGGACATGAGCAATATCTCCAAATGGGCATCATACCCGAAACATATCTAACTCAAACACAAACACAAACAAAAATACAAGCCGTTGAAACAACAACGCAAAATCAAACAAAAGCCGTCGCCAGACCGACGCAAACAAAATTACAAGCCGTTGAAACAACAACGCAAAATCAAACAAAAGCCGTCGCCAGACCGACGCAAATAAAAATAGAAGCCGTTGATAAACCAACGCAAAAACAAAATAAACCACAGAATAGTCACGTTGAGATGCATAACGTCAGTGATGTAATGCATAAGTTGTACAAGTCGAAGACATGTTCAATAAACAAGATTATTTTGATTTTACAAGTATTATTCCTACAGATTAAATTGGTAATGATCAATTTGGTAGAGGAAAGATACTTATCAATTAAACAATTTAGCATAAGATGGAATAGAAAAGTAAAAGAGGTGATCAAACGCAGCATCATCAGAACAAGAAAACTCACAAGAAACATATACAAAGTAAAAATGAAAAAATCAACAGTGGAACAGAATCAAATGCCAACAAATCAGAAAGAAGACTTAGAAGAAGATTACTCATTGGAAAAATTATTCGACCCAACGAAATACATAGCTCATATTAATTTAGTGTCATGGTTCAAAACAAATAGCGACACGATCAGACCGAAAATAAACAACAAATGGCCACATTTATTATTAGATTCAGGAGCTGAGGTATCTTTAATAAAGAGTAAAAATGTAATTGGAATGACAATAAATAAAACCGACATACTCACTTTGACAGGTATAGGAAAGGGAAAAGTCCGTACAAAAGGATCAATAACTCTAGAGATGGAATTTAATGACAATTTCAAAATTATTCACAAATTGCATGTAGTAACAGACAATTTTCCAATTTTAGAAGATGGAATTGTAGGTAGGGATTTCTTTGATAAACACAAGGCTGACATCAAATACAGTTCCAACAGCATGCGCATCGGTACAAAGGATATACCATTTTCAAATAAAACTACGAATACAATAACTCTGCCTGCGAGAAGTGAAACAGTAATCGAGGTAGGAACGGAGACAAACCAAATAAGCTTATGCAAAGCCGAGGAAGTTATAAAAGGAGTTTTCATACCGCATATGATAGTGAAACCAGAAAATAACAAAGCAAAGATAATCATAGCGAATACTTTAGAACACGACGCATTAGTACATAATATACAACCTAATTTCGAACCTTATCAATTCAATACGGAAATAAATAATAATGCTACCAGCAGCGAACAGATGACAAGAGCAGAAGAAAGGAAAGAGAGAATAATACAAACAATCACTGAAAACTTGGATAAAACAAACAATGCAGAGGAAAATTTGAGTATATTAACATTATGTATGGAATATCAAGATATTTTCTACTTTGAGGGAGAAAGATTAACAAGCATAAAAGGAGTACAGCACGAGATAAACCTTTTCACAGACTCCAAACCAGTACATCTACAACGGTACAGATTACCACAGACACACAAAACAGAAATAAATAAACAGGTACAAGAAATGTTAGAGAACGGAACAATTAAACCCAGTATTAGTCCATTTAGTAGTCCTTTGTTAGCAGTACCGAAAAAACCTGGTAAAGATGGCACACCAAAGTGGCGTGTCGTCGTTGATTTCAGAAAACTAAATGAAATAACGATCGGTGATTCATTCCCATTGCCGAACATAAATGACATTCTCGACCAGCTTGGTCATGCCCAATATTTCTCAACCCTGGATATGGCCAGTGGTTACCACCAAATTGAGATGAAACCTAGTGATTCTCACAAAACAGCTTTCAACACAGATTATGGCCACTTCGAATTCACTCGAATGCCATTTGGATTAAAAAACTCACAAGCTACATTTCAGAGAGCTATAAATAATATACTACGTGGATTTCAAGGTGTAAGAGGTTTTATTTACCTGGATGATGTAATAATCCATGGAAAAAATTTAAGAGATCACAATGCTAAGCTAACGGAAGTTTTCGAGACATGCCGAAGAAGCAACCTTAAGTTACAAAGTACAAAGTGTCAATTCTTGAAAAAAGAGATTACATTCCTGGGACATTTAATCACTCCTGAAGGAATAAAGCCAAACCCAAGTACTGTACAGGCTGTACAAAATTTTCCCCAGCCAAAAAATATGAGAGAAACACAATCATTTCTGGGACTAGCAAACTACTATCGTAGGTTTATTCCCAATTTTTCACTAATAGCAGAACCATTAACAAAGCTCACTCGAAAGGGTACAATTTTCGATTTCTCTGAAGACTGTCAAAAGGCAATGAATACTTTAAAGCTTCTCTTAACAAAAGAGCCAATATTAAAATATCCTGACATGGAAAGACCATTCATACTGACAACTGATGCTAGCGATTACAGTCTAGGGGCTGTACTATCCCAAGTCTACCCGCAAGGCGAATTTCCAGACGCATATGCTAGCAGAGCTCTGGGAAAATCCGAAAAAAATTATTCGACTATTGAGAAAGAAATGTTAGCCATATATTGGGCGGTTAACAATTTTCGACCTTACCTTTACGGTAGAAAATTCAGTATAGTTACAGACCATAAACCATTAACCGGTAATACGGCTAAAATACCAAATAGAATACTAAAATGGAATCTGAAATTATCAGAGTATAATTTCGAAATACGGCACAAATCTGGAAAATTGAATACTAACGCAGACGCACTAAGTAGAATAAAGTACAACGCAATATTAGCTATTACAAGACAACAACATAAAGAAATCCAAGAAACGAAAAAAACAGAAGAAATTAATCAAAACAAAAACAAATTAGACAATCAGCTGACTGAAACAAAAAAGAGTGCACAAACTGATGTAGAGAATAAACAAACCATACCCAAAATAGAGATAGTATTAGACCAAAAGAAAAGACAGCAAATCTTAAATGAATACCACAATTTACCGTTAGGTGGACACGCCGGTACATGGCGGACGTACAAACGTATAAAATTACTTTATTACTGGCCCAAAATGTTGACGGATATTAATAGATTCATTAGAAAATGCCATTTATGTAAGAGAAATAAAGCACATAGGAAGACTAGAGTACCACTCCAAATAACAACGACTTCGGAGTATCCTTTTCAAAGGGTAGCTCTTGACATAGTAGGACCTTTACCAACTACTGAGACGGGAAATAATTACATACTTACATTTCAAGACGATTTGTCGAAATTTTCTGGAGCAATTCCAATTCAAAATCAAAACGCGAATACAGTAGCGAAGGCCTTTTGTGAGCACTTTATCACAAAACATGGTATCCCTGAAAAAATCCTAACAGACCAAGGAAGTAATTTCATGAGTAGAATTTTCGAGGAAGTATGCAAACTACTGAAACTCAAGCATCTTAATACGACAGCGTATCACCCAGAAACAAACGGGGCGCTAGAAAAATCTCATAATACTCTGAAAGAATATCTTAGATCCTTCACGGACATAGATAGGAACAATTGGGATGAAATGTGCCACTACGCAATATTCGTCTACAATACAACGCCTCACTGCGCGACACAATTTACACCTCACGAGTTAGTTTACGGAAAGACCGCACTGATACCTACTGCCATAAGCAAAGACCCTGAACCTGTATACAGTTACGACGATTACGTTACGGAACTGAAAGGAAGACTCAGATTAGCACATGCTATTGCAAGACAAAAGCTAATACAGAAAAAACATACAACAAAAGCATCCTATGACAAGAACACAAACAACATTGACATACAAGTAGATGACCTGGTATGGTTACGGAATGACATGAGGCGAAACAAACAAGATGCATTATGGCTAGGCCCGTATAGAGTAATAAGTTGTGACTCTCCTACGAACACGACAATACAAGTCAACAACAAAAAGCTGAGGGTACACAATAACCGTATAATTAAACACGAAACGGAATAATAAATAAAAACAAACAAATACTCTAAAACAATAAATAATCGCATTACCAAGGTCTAAGAGAAATGAGTGAAAATAAAACAAAACCTTTTAAATTTACACAACATCTTTTATTCAAAACACATCAGAGCCTAATCTCGAGAGGGATAGGTGAATCTCAGGGCAACCTAGAGATGAACAATTCTGGTAAATTTCAAAAAACAATTCTGTATAAACATATGTAATAAATTTTCTCCAAAACATAAAATAACATTCGTCACACAAACCAAAAATTCTCTTAAAAAAGAAACTTTTACCCAATACTAAGACAATAAAACGATTTAAATTTTACAGATAAATATTAGAAACATATAAAAAATATCATTTCAAGAAAGACTAAAAGCCCATTCAGTCCCACAGATAATATGTTAAATAAAATCAACATCTTGTTAATAATCCCAGTAATCTGCGGAAACAACATCATAAGAACTCATTTGAATATAGTGTCAATAACGCATGAAGCATTAAAGAAAACAACCAAGATTTATCACACAGAAGAATTCACAATTGAGGTAGCAGGGTTCCCAGAAACAATACAAATAGAACAACCGAAAACACACGAAAATTCGCATCAAGAAACCAAAATTGTTTTTGATGAAAAGACGGACAAGATAGAAGAAGGAAATAAATCGGACAAAATCAAAATAGGAGATAGTAGCGTTTTTTACAAAGAAATTCTCAAAGAAGCACAAAAAATAAACGAGGTAAAGGAAAGAACACGCGAAATACAAATAAGCAGCCAAAATGTAAAAACAAACGTGATAACGATAAACTCGGTAACGGGAGTTTCAATTTTATTATTAACCATAATAGGTTACATAACAATAAGAAGGTGTAGAAAAATAAAACCAGAGAAAGTAGTAAGTATAGCAAGAAACCCATCCTTATGTTTGAGTAGAGAGGTAATAAACCAGATAGAAACGCAAACAAAAGGAACGCAAAATTTGAACGGAATAAGAATTATATAAGTCACTTTTTCCCTCATGTACAAATAACTAACAAACATGGGAGAACAAGATGAAAATTTCATCACACTAACACAAATTAGAATAAGTAAAGGAAAAGAAAAAATTTTTTTTTTAATCAAAATTAGTAATATAAAACAGAAAATTATCAAAATTTAACAAAAAAAAAAAAAAAAAAAAAAAAAAAAAATATTAAAAATTAGAAAAATCCAATTTATAAGATATTTCACATAGATTTCAAAAATTTTAAATACATACAAAAATTATGAACAATAAATAATAAAAACAATGATTGAATAGTTAAGATAAAGAATGAAATTTTAATGATAAGAAAAAATAAAAAATTAATAAGTACATACACATATACATATATATAAATTTTCAATAATAATAAAAGTAATATTAAGATCAATTAAAACGAAGCATATTACTCACACAAAATTCCATTACAAAAATAAAAACATAATTCATATTACAAAAGAAAAAATTTTTTTTTATGATAACGAAAGCAAAATATACATACGCAAGGTCAAGTTTAAACAGAAATATTTATTTGTATAAATTCCATAGTAAGAATATCGCATTACAAAAAACAGAAATTTATTTTATGCTTATGCAACAATTGATTATATATAGTATTTAGTTAGGATAGGTTAAGGTTAAAATATGAATGAAAATTATAACAAAATGTAGGAAGAGATATATAGGGTAAATGAACTTGATAATACAAAAGATGACGAAGGAGAAGAGAAAGTACAAAGGACAACGGAACAAACGAAAAGATTTCAGATTAAAAATTTTACAAAGTTTCTCAACACGAGCCATATCAACAAAATACTATTAACATTACCAGCCAATATGTCCATCCAATTACAACGATAAAAATACAATATGACCAGCAAAAAGTCTAAAAATGATGAACAGCGAGTCGAGCAAAGTAGCATCACCCAAAACCAAAAAATTAAGCTGAACAACCTACCATGTAAAACAGTAGAAACAACATAGACGACCACAACAAAGAATCAAGCCAAGAATAACAAAACAAAGCATTTGGAGTCATCAGAGTGCAGTAACAGTTCGGAAACAGTGAATTTCAAAGCAAGAGATGACATAATCAAAATTCAACAGTACATCCATAAGAAATTATTGCAAACAAACGAACAGCAACAAAACAAGCAAAAGATACATCATACAGCCGATATTGAACACAGAAATCACCGGAACAACAGTTCTAATTGAAGTAAATGAGCAGAGCTGACATCAAACTAAACCGATAGTAAAAAGCGAAAATCTACAAGAACATCAAGAAACAAAATGTAAAAAATAATCCGAAATCCGAGTAATTTGAGCAGTTCAACAAGAAGACATCCGAAAAACACAGCAACAACAGTAAAGCAGACAAAAGCATCAAACAAGCAGGAAAATACCATATATCTCAAATTAGAAAATAGAAAATTAAGTAAATTATACAATTATAGGTTTAGATGTAATACATATTAAAATATATTCACGATTTTCCCTACGGAAAAATCTTCTCAAAAGGGGGAAGGTATGTTGTGAAACATTAGGATACATTTTAACATTCAAAACAATAAAAACTAACAAATCGCAAAATATTCCAAAATAGATAAGAAAATACAAAGAAATAAGAAAGGCAACGCAAGATTGTAATAAGTAAAACTATTATACGGAAATAAGATATGGGTCGCTAAAAAACCCAAAATATATAAATACAAAGTAATGCGAATGACCCAAAATAAAATGTAACATTATGCAAACATAATGAAAAACAAAACGAGTAATATGTATTATGAAAATACGTCGACCTAAAAACTAATCGATACATATAAAAAATAAATTAATGTGCAAAATAAATAATCAGCACAAAATAGAATTAAGTACATGTGCGTATGTTTATTGTAAGTGAGCAAAAATTTAGTATATAAGGGTATAAATTTTATACCAATAAAGGCAATCGTATATCATATTCAAGACGGCAAAGCTCTGCCCAAATCAAAAATAAATTCAATCGTATATCATATTCAAGACGGCAAAGCTCTGCCCAAATCAAAAATAAATTCAATCGTGTAATTCAAATTCAAGACGGCAAAACTCTGCCCAAATAAAATTAAAAGTAAACTAAATCAAATCGTATATCTAAAATTAAAGACGGCAAAACTCTGCCCAAAATTATATTAAATTAAAAATTGTTTAAAATTAAGTGGTTAAAAATCCAGTATTGTAATAATCCAAGTGTACATATTTGCGAATTAATAAAAAAGTAAATTGCATTTAATATAAAGAAGTGTTGAAAAATTTAATTAATTGAAAACGTGCAGTGTATAATAGCTACGGATAAGTAGTTAACATATTAAAAGAAGCCAACCCATAAACATCAACCGCATACCAACGCACTCAATCCCGTGGACATTGAAAACTAGATAGCTATCAGAACATCAAATTGTAAGTATAACTAACAAGAACCCAGCAACTAACAATAAACAGCAGTTAGATGTCCGGCGAGTATTGTCATGAATAGGGGTGTAATACGCTCACTAATTGACATTATTCAAAAGCTCTAACCACAAATAGGCAAACTAACCCATATATTCTCCTGTGGAACTATTACTCAATAACAAACAATAGTTCCACCAACAATAAATTACGATTTCGCTGATTTATAAAATTTCATATATAACAAAAATTTAGAAAGTCTACTTATGTAATAGCCCCCACCAGTGGCAAGCTGTAAGTAGTTTAGGGATTAGAATTAAGTAATTTTCGAATTACATTAATTACCGCGACAAATCAGATAGCAGTATATAGATTTTATAATAATCCAACCTCATATAACGTTTATCAACAAAGTATATTTCACCAGCATAAATATACAACAACTTATCAAAATTAAGTTGCACCAATTCGCGAAATGATAAATGATCAGTAATATTTGGATAAGCGATAAGTTTGAGGTTTTTGATAAGTTTTTCGTAGTTCTGTTGCACCAAAAGTTTTAACTTATCAATAATCGACTACATTTTGATAATTATCCAAAATAGCAATAAGAAAAATTTCACTACTCAAATAAATTGATAAGAGCTACAAATTGTAGTGGCATGACGGAAGTCTGTTAAAAACGTTTTTTTCCCCCTGTTGTGTGTGGCCAATTAAAGTGGAACTTGGCCATTTCTTATCTGAAGTTGATGAAATTGAGCATGCACGATGGAAATGGGATTCTTAAAAGATTTTTAGATGAAGTTCTGGAATATGGCCAATTTTGAAGGAACTTGGCCATTTCTTACCCGAATTTGATGAAATTGAGCATGTACGATGGAAATGGGATTCTTAAATGATTTTTAGATGAAGTTCTGGAATATGGCCAATTTTGAAGGAACTTGGCCATTTCTTACCCGAATTTGATGAAATTGAGCATGTACGATGGAAATGGGATTCTTAAAAGATTTTAGAGGAAGTTCTGGAATATGGCCAATTAGGAAGGAACTTGGCCATTTCTTATCCGAATTTGATGAAATTGAGCATGTACGATGGAAATGGGATTCTTAAAAGATTTTTGGATGAAGTTCTGGAATATGGCCAATTTTGAAGGAACTTGGCCATTTCTTATCCGAATTTGATGAAATTGAGCATGTACGATGGAAATGGGATTCTAAGATGATTTTTATATAGTCTTAAGGCTTTTAAATTTCAGTTAACACAAGAACTCAAGCCGGTCGATCAATATAAATGTCGTATCTTCGCTGATTTGGTCCTTCAAATGCATCAAAATGATCCGGATTTTCATCGAAAAATCATCATCAGTGATGAGGACTATATTTTACCTCGGAGGCTACGTGTATAAGCAGAATTGTCGCATTTGGAATTTAGAAAATCCAAGAATAATATTGAAAAGCCTCTCCATCCTCAACGTGTCACTGTTTGGTGCGGTTTTGGCCTGGCGGTGTAATAGGACCTTACTTTTTTGAAAATGAGGCTGGTGCAACAGTTACGGTGAATAAATTGCGCTATACCGAGCTATGATTAATGATTTTTTATGGCCAGAATTGAAAGAGATTGATGTGGACGACGTTTACTTTTAGCAAAATGGCGCTACGTGCCACACAAGCAACGAAACAATCGCAATTTTGCAAGAAAAGTTTCCTGACCGTGTTGTTTCTCGATGAGGTGATCACAATTGGCCACCGAGATCTTATGATTTAACAACTTTAGACTTTTTTCTTTGGGGCCACGCGAATGATAAGGTCTATGCCAATGCTCCACAATCGATTCAAGATTTCGAAGATTGGAAAGGGATTCGAAATGGATTTTTTTTAAAATATGATAAACGAACTAAAAATCACATAACGGTAGAATACAAATCGAAAATTGTCATTAAAGACTGCAAGAGTGGCGTTGTAAAGTTAGTGATTTTTCTGAACCCGTACAGGTACAGTGGGATCAAATGGGTTAAGTTTATAGTGATATTTCCCATCAATTGTATTGATAAATATTTAACCTTAATATTAATTCCCGAAATTTATATTATTATTAATAATTTAAATAATTTAGTTATGGGGTGAACAAAGTAGCACTATGCGCGTCGAAACAAGAACATCGAATGTGTCCGTATACTATAGCGAAAACCAAAAAACGATGTGTACAAGTAAAATGGAATATTCTGTATTCCGAGCGAATGTTTTTGAAGCGGATGAACAACAAAAAGAAGATGAATTATTTAGATTGCACACTGTAGTATAATTGTGGAAAATGAATTATGCGTTGTGTTGCTTGTTGGTGCAGACGATATGATGAGTTTATGTAGGTACACTGTGAAGTGTGGATGTGCGCACTAATATACATGATTGTTACATTGTGGCGATGAACGAATGATGGATATTTTGTGAATATTTGATTGAATAAGTGAGTGAGTCGCTACAGAATTTAATATCGCGAATAGCGCACTGCAGTACAGCAGATTATTAATCAATTCAAATGCGTTGAGTCTTATTTCATCATTCTTGGCCCATATTCCAGAACTTCATCTAAAAATCATTTTAGAATCCCATTTTCATTGTACCCGTCGATTTTCATCCTAATCGGTTAATAAATAACCAAGTTCCATTATACTCAAGAATCATTACAACTTATCATAAAAATTTTATAATTTGTCATTTGATAAGTTATAGACATTCTGATGTGCAACGCTTATCACTTATCATTATCAAAATTTGATAAGTTTCTAAATTGATAAGTGAGTGAATTTTTTTTTGCTTTTGGTGAAACACTTATTACTTATCATAATCAAAAAAACTAACTTTTGATAAGTTGATAAGTAATAAGTGATAAGTAGTTGGTGCAATAGGGCCCTGACGTGTATATTATAAAATAAAATTTACATTTTTCTGTCTCTTTCTATCCTTTTTTAAGCATACTATTTTTATTACATCAACACAAAAACAAAACTTTTTTTATCGGTTTTCGCTAAATATATTCACAAATTTACATCACTAAATCACAATGAAATTATTTTATTCGTCTAAATAGAAATTTCCTTCACTCTAACGAATATAAAATGGTCTGAAAAAAAAATAAACTAAAAAATTCGTCCCTTCGTCCCCATTCCGAAAAATGAATGAAACTAAATAGAAAAGGCTATTGCTACGAAGCTGATGAATTATATTTGTGGCAAGGCAATATAGAAATCTATACCACACACACACATACATATTTTCTCTGTGAATTATTTATTTACTAGTAATTGCCCGTCAAAACTGACGGAAGTTTCTGCAAATTTTATATAGCCTGAAAAGTAAAATGTTTGTTTCTGAAGTTAGTGTGAAGTTTATGACCAATTGACAAAAAACCTTACATATTACACACTAATAAACTGCAGATCTCAAATAGTTTTAAGCGACAGTACCAAAAATTTACATTTTCATAATTATACAACCAACTTTCCTACTATAGTACGTAAAATTTAAATTTTAGAATACAAAATTTGCACGAGTTAAAGTCAATTTTATTCAAGTTAAGTTCCTCTTAAAAAGTGTAGGCTGACATTGCGTGATCCACGAAAGACAGAAATCAATCAGAATGTGGGCACTCAGTTATATTGTTTGTCCCAACAATTTACAAAAAAAAACTCTTCTAAAAGAAGTGTAGGTGGTTCGATGGCCAATGACAGGCAATCGCAGACATGGCTAAGTAAATCTGAGTTGCTACCATGTTGTATGTTTCAACGTGAATATTTTCTTTATAGGGTATACGAGTATTAGCGTGACCCTCAGAGAGCGAGTTTTCTGATTTACAAAAAACTAACATGTGTTAAAAAACGTTGTAACATGATTTATATACGATTTTTTTACTTACTCCTAGCCCTAACGACTTTTTCACAACAAAAACAGTGTATTTAACGAAAATAAAGTTATTCAAATAAAATAAGCCTCAAATTACTTTTAACATTCTGTCCCAATTTTCTTGAGACAATAACCTAATCATAATTTTTTGAAAATCTAGAAACTCAGAACCATTTTGATATGAGCCATACGGTAATCAATTTAGCGCTTTACCCAATGAAAAACGAAACGAAAATCGGATTTAGTTTTTTCGATGTAATTCCAAAACTATTGCTTTGTTTTCGTTAAAATCGTCTGATTCTTGGCCGAATGTACCATACAATCCTACTTTCAATTTAAAAAATACAAAAACATATTTAATTGGCTGCGAAAATGAAAATTTAATTTTTATTTTCTCAGCCAATCAAATATGTTTTTGTATTTTTTAAATTGTAAGTAGGATTGTATGGTACATTCGGCCAAGAATCAGAAGATTTTGCAAGAAATAACTAAATCTGATTTTTCTTTGCGATTTTCAGTAGGTAGGTAAAGCGCTTCAACGAATTGACGAATTTCGCATGAAACAAGGACTTCCTCTCAATATCACACCTTTTCGTGTACTCTCCGAAACATTTCGTTCTTTAACCTTCACACAATCATTCATGCAGGAGTGCCTAAGCGAATGGGATCCACTTTACTCACGATAGAGAGGCTGATCCTTTTTCATTTCCAAGAGTTACGAAACGTCTCGTTTACCAGTAGTCAGTTGGTTGACGGTTTTGTTAACCCTTCGGCTCGTATAATTAATAATTAATAAGCCAATGCCTGAGATTCATGCTATTTGGTATAATAGAGACTAACGTCCTTGTTCCATGCGAAATTTATCGATTTGTTAATTTTGAAAACTTGTTTGCTAGAACCCTACGGCTCATATCAAAATGACATAATTCAATAGGTAATTGTAACAAGATAATTGGAAATTAATATTACAATTTATTTGAGCTTTGTATTACACGTTATTCTTTTTTAATACCTTGTGAGTCGTTTAAGTCCATATTTTATTGAAGCTAGATAATCAAAGAATAGGGAAAATAATAAATGCAAAAATATACGGGATTTTGAATTTTCTTTTTTATTGCACAAGTATTTTACATAGGGATTCATTTGTTTATTTTGACTATAAATTGTTTACCGTTAGAAAGATTATACTGTAATTTGTCTATTGTTTTCTTATCACTAAATGAATTATTTGGAAAATGGACTTGTATTACTTTCATAAAATAACGGCTCATACATCCAATAATAATTTTGTCCGAAAACTTCACAATGTACACTCGCATACATTTATCCTCCCACAAAAAGAAGCAAGTGTACAGAAACTTTGGACCAGTCTCATAATCAGAATATACTTACTGATTAGACTCAATGTATACGAGGGACACAGAGTTAACTTTTATTTTTATAAATTTTTTAATTGGGTGCAGAGCGGACTTATATCCCACTTTTTTGATGTTCGGTATATAAATTCGCGCTTGATTTCTTCAGTTCGAGGTTTCGGGAGCTTCACTGTAAACCTATGTGCATTAGTTGTTCCTCTTGTTACTCTTGTTGTTGTAACGAATGGTGGTATTTTCTCCGATAGTTCTGCAGAACATTTACCATGTATGCATCTGTAGAAGATGCAGAGTTCTGCAACATGTCTGCGATGCTGTAAGCTGTCTAGTTTTTGAGTAAGTCTGGGATTCCGTATTATTCTGATAGTGCGGCGTTGAACCCTGTCCAATAAATGGAGGGTGGTACCAGACGCACCTCCTCAAACTTGACAGCAATACTCTATACCGGATGAAGGTTTTATTATCTGGAGAACTTGATGCGATTTGAAAAACCTTCTGCATCAATTCAGGAAACCGAGTTTTTTTGAAGCTGATTTAGCCAATGCAACAATGTGTTTATCATAATTTTAAATATTTTTGAACCTATCTCCTAAGAGCTTAAAGGGCCGGAAATAATTCTTTATGTTTTGAGTTGACAATAGTGTGCGTCAACTCTGATAAATATATCAGCACCAGCCATTCATTGTAATTTGTACAATCCGCCAGCTTCCAAATGGTTCCATATAAATTTATCATAATTTTAAATATTTTTGAGCCTTTTTCGTTTCGTGAACTTTTGCCTATTTTGAACCTATAACCAAAGTTTAAGGTCTGCACCAATTTTTTTCGAGTTAAAGTAAAGTTTCCTGTTCTATAGGTGAACTCTACGATTCTCATTCCCTATCCCTACTAATTATTCTATTGTTAGTAAATGAACAATGTAATTTTTAACCACAGAATAGTGATAATTACGAGTAAAAACAGAAAATTTAAAATTTTACGAAAAGAAAGTTTTTTGTCGTATCTGTTTCATTTACTATTCAGACTTTGAGATGTACGTTTCGATTTGTAATTTTTGTGATTCTCGTTGTTTTTCTTGCATTCAAAAAATTTTTTTTTAAACTATCGACCTTGGCTATATTTGGACTTCGTATTTTGTAATTTATGTAATACGTGTTATTTTACTTATTTTGACCTTGGCTTTCTAGTGAATATTCTTTAAAATATTCTAGTTTATTTGTTTGATAATAAACATTAAAAATGCGGTTCAAACGATTTGTTCTAGACCAATCGCAAATTGATAAAATATATAGCAAATTGTGATCAGAAATATTGCCGATTTGGACAATATAGATTTGTACCATTTGTTCAATCAAAGATTGTTTGCCATTTTATGTCGAGAGATTGACAGTTTGTACAATAATGACGCTTATCGAAGGAAACTGCAAAAAGTTTTTAAGTCGAAGCATTTTATAGAAGCTTTGATGCAAAAAATGTATCGAAAACGATCTGAAACCGATAAAGCTACTATGGACAAGTTACCTGTTGATTGCGATAACCAGTTTAACGATGATATATTTGAGCATGAGAAAACTCCCTCAGAAAGATCGCTAATTAGATATAAGTGAGGATGACGTTTTCAAAACAGTTCAGCCCAATCAACAACTGATCAACGTTTTACAATATTTGGAAATTTCCGGTGATCATTGGAAATTGGAAATTTCCGGTGATCATTGGAATGCTGCTATACACCCAAACAGCATAAGTGAGCCAAAAAACTATGTCCAAGCGTTGTAGCTAACATTTTGACCAAAAAAAACTGGTTGTGTGATCAACATAAAATCAATTGATTATGGCAAAAATTGCTTGAGTATTCGAGCTTATTGTGGCCATAATAACTGCAGAAGTTACAATTTAAAAAATTCTAATCTTGAAAAGGGTATTTTTGAAGTGTTTTCTACTAATGTGCTCATATGTCACGAGATATTAAAAACACGCCAAGTAAGATGAACTGAAAGAATTATCTTAAAAAGAAAACTTGTGTCAGAGAATTATGCTGAACAAATTTATGAGAAAATGGTCGTTGATGAGGACGAAGACTTTGTAAAACTAACCAAAACTACAAATGTCAAATCCTTAGACGTGCTTCGAAAAATGCGTTCTGAGGCACTTAGAGCCAATGATAATGATTCAAATGATTTGATGGACAACATAGGAGAAATTCACTACTTCAAAAATTTTCTATAAAACCACTTATTTTAATAATTTACGGTAAAATTCAAATAGAAATGTTGAGAATTATGCTTAAAGAAACCGATAACAATTTAGTTGCTTATTTAGATGCTACCGGAGGCTTAGCTAGAAATCCATTGAAAACGGAAGCTTGTATATGTTTTATTATGCTCTTGTTATTCCAATTAAGGTTCATGATAATGAAAAAACGATCCTTTTCCTTTAACTGATATGATTCGTTCCAGCCACAATTTGGATTCCATTGGAGGTTGGTTGAGATCCTACCGAATAGAAATTCAAAAACAATTTAAGACTTGGCCTCTTATTAAAACCATTGTGACAGATTTTAATTTCGCACAAATAAATGCAGCCTTAGACGCATTTAATATGAAGAATGGATATCGTCCAGTCTAACTATCTAAAATGAATAACTTGGTTGATGTGCGTTTGTGTGTCTCTCATTTAATGCATTGCATGACTGCAGATGTCAATAAATGTTTTAAAAAATCATTGGCAAGCAATACAATTGTAAAAGAAGTTATTGCTTCATTATACTTGATTAAGGATTATGCTCTATATATTAAAACAAGTCTGGGTGGATTTATGTATTATTTTGAAAAGTAAATTCCTTACTGCGTCTGTATACAATGCGTTATACAAAGTTCTTCTACATGTAACAACGCTTCCTCAGTCAAAATCATTTGAAAATAAAGAACAAATAAAAACCGAAACCGGTAATTAACCGAAGCATTATATTTACAGAGTAAATTTTATCACGAATTTAATCACAGATTCTATCACTGTAGACAACATTCTTGAAATGGAATTTTTGCAATTGCTTTTAGAAGAATTATATTACTTATCTACCGTTATGGTCAACGATTTTTAATAAAAAGATATTTAGTAACGGGAATGTCGAAAAAAATTTTGCCGTCGTAAAACGCCGAATGAAGCGGACAATGACCGTTGGGAAACTTCCAGCAAAACCAATAATACGATTTGTCAAAGAGATTGAAAACCGTAACAATTTTTTAATTAAAAGAAAAACTATTGGGATACCTAAGTATAAACAGAAGGCCGAGATTTTAATTAATGTTACAAATGCTGAAGAAAAAAGTTTTTCAGCTATTCTGGAAGAGGAAGAAACATGGCGAGGTCAACCCCAAACTTGTAAAGGCCATTTTTCCCACAATGCAATCAAAAAATTGAATACATCGGAAGAAAAAGAACGAAAATGTGCTATTATAGGTTATTTAAGTTCCAAAAATGAACAAACCGAAACTCCCATGTTTCCATGGAATTTTTCCTATAATCTATTTGGATTCGTGGGACTACACGTGGTCAATATTATTGCAAATAGATCTCTCATTTGTTTTGCAGATGTTGTCAATGCAGCTGCTGGAAGTGCCAAGTACCAATGGTTATCAATTTCCAGTAATCTTAAACACTGTCATGCTTCCCTGTACTTTTCACATACATATTCATCGACTTTTCTTAAATCAATGAAAGACGTTGATTAGAAGCACATAGCATTTTTTGAATGCACCGTGCGCATACACATGTTTCAATGCGTCACTTTTGAAGACCCCTTTGTGACCTTCGGCTGGAATTCCTTGCTTTCTTCGTTGAAAGATTCGTCTTATTGTATTCCATGTATAATATAATGTTGCATCGGCATATACCAATATTTTTCCAATTGGATTAATTTGAAAAAGTTGCAAAAATGCAGTTAATGCAGTAGTCCTTTTTTGAATTTTGGCCTTTGCCCTTCTGGCTTTTGAAATTTTAGTTTAACTTGCACATGTTCATGAATCATATAAAATCGGATGTGAGGGTGTGGGATGTCCGATTTTCAAATTGTTCATTTTTTTGTTTGGTAATATGTGAGCTTTGATGACTTCCCCATTCCCATTCCCCTATTGCGGTAGAACCGGCCAAAATACTCTATTGTTGAAGTAGTTTTTAGGAACACTCTACATTTGCCAATCAAATTTATTTCATATTTAGTGCGCCAATGAAGAAATTGCCAATGCCTAATGAATACATTCTTATAGACATAATGTTATCAATTCATTTGAAAAATCGAATATAAATTGATCAGTTCTTAGTAAAATGTTTATAAACTCGCAGGTGATAACGCTTCAAGATAAGATAACCAAATTATTTTGAAAACATGTAATTAGCGCTAAAACTAAATATTTTTTTGTTATTTTTGTATTTTGCAAGGCGATATTTACGAGAATATTGATAATCGAGCGAAACGAATCGCCATAATCATGACGGATTACTCAGAAAGCAAGATAAGCAAACATCAGATTTTTGCACATTCTACGAATAAAACGATGGCTACATAATTATGTTTAATGTGACATATAAACCAGGAGGCACGAACACATTTCGAACGGGTCAACCCATTTTACAATAATCAAGACATGCAAGGTATTTTTGTGGTGGATAATTTATTTGAATAGGTAAAGCAGAAGCATTGAATCGAGTGGCAGCAACCAAATTGAATTACCAATCGATGTGGGTATTTTTTAATCATTTTCCAATGATGGAGAAGAAGATCCGGACGCTGATGTTAATGGTTCTTATTACATTCAAGCATTTTGTGACATTATAAACAACATATTAATGATGGGACGATTAATGTTACCCGCATCAATAATATCATGTATGAGGAAAAAGGAAGGCTCAAGTTATTTGACAGACGCTATTTATTCAAACCACATTGACAAAAGATTTTATTTTCCCTGTTTAAAGGCCTAACAGAAATAAATATTTCAAAATCCATTTGTCGATCGGTGCTACCTGTATTTTATTTTAGAATGATAGTATGTAAATCATTTATAATCATGACATTTTTTGTTAATTTTTGCCTTTTTCATCCAAATATAGGTTGATAATTAGTTCGGGTACGCCTTCCCCAGGATCGGTTCTATTATAGAGATTTGTTAATTTCTTTGTCGGTGTTTATCGGGTTAAGCATCAGTTTGGATATAAAAATCAGTTTCTGAGTAATTCAGTTTTACTGAAATTTCATTATCATTATGAAGTTAAACATTAGGCTGGGGCCAGAGTGCGCGCGATAAGCGAGGCGCGAGCAAGTAAAGTTTATTTAGTATGAAACTATTTTGAATTTCTCTGCCTTCTATTTGTATATTAATTATCTCAAATCTTTCTATGTCGATGTTTAATAAGTAGATTGTAAACATCGATATAGAAAGATTTGATTTGATTTTACAAAATATTAACACCAAATATTTATTAAGTTTTTATTTAATTATCTATTAAATATTTATTCACATAATTATAGAACACTATTCAAAATCTATATAAACTCGCGCGAGAACGAGCGATTTTATATCTTCTCGGTTTGAAATTCGCATTCACTCGCACCTCGCATCCCGTTAACTGCGGACAGTTCTTGATTGATTAAAATGTTCGACCAAGCTTTAAGCAAGACCTCCCGGAGACGGCCGAGCCTCACCAAACGCGCTGTCACACACTACATAAAGAGGGTATGGACAGGTTTAGTTAGTAATACATAAATAGGAATAAAAATAGTTAGTAACATAATGATAAGACATTTCTAATCTATTTTTATGGTTTATTAAAATTAAAACTGCACTCTGAAATAACATTTATTAGTTTGATGAATCAGATTTCTGGGCACTGCTGAAAATCGTATTCGTAATTAATTTAAAATTATATAATCGGTATCAGCTGCTTATTCACATAATTTCTACCATACTGGTCCCTGTCTCAACTTAGAACTACAATTTAGCTCAAACTACTATAATAGATGTAGAGTTTTAGCAAATCCTGTCACTAAGGTTATAGATATGTAATGGACGCTGTCCTGTAATGAATTCTAATTAATGTTAGTGTAACAAAATCGAGGGGAAGGACAGGTATATTAGTAACAAAGAATTCATGGAAATGGAATTCTAAAATGATTTTTAGATAAAATTCTGGAATATTTTTCATCTTAAACGGTTGAGAAATAGGCAAATTCCGTCATACTATGCCATATTCCAGTACTTCATCAAAAAATCATTTTAAAATCCCATTTCTATCGTACATGCTGAATATCATCAAAATCGGATAAGAAATGGCCAAGTTCCTTCACGGTAAAAAATTTTAGAATAAAATTTAAACCCGGAGAAAGTTTTACACGCTTTTGACACCTCTACGTTGCGTTCCATTAATTCTATCCCTTTGTATTAAAATATTTTTATACAAAGTTGGTATTAAATTAAAGGCTTTATTCTAAAATTCTATGAAATTTATCAATAAATCTAATAAGTCATTAATTTTACCTAAAAATAGAGTTATCCGAAATACATTTTAAATCACTTTAAATACAGCTACTGTGTTAAATTTTTTGATTCCATTTTATGAGTTCTGTTTATTCTTTAAAAGCATCAAAATTTTTTTATCCATATTCCCAACACTACAGTATTTTTCTACGGGTTTAAATCTATACAAATTTTAGTATTAAATAACCTCCTAATACTAGACTTGGTTTAAATTTTAATATCACATCGGATATCTTTAGCGTGCTCGTCATTTGTATAAACATTTACAGTTAATTGTAAGCAAGTTCTTGAAAAGTGTAGTGCTATAGATCAAATAATTACTGTGTTAAATTAGTAAAAGTATTATGGCGATATTTAAAGTTCATTTTGTTTACGAAAATTTAAAAAAATACGTGAAAATAAATACTACAAGCGATTCTGTAATATCGTCAAACGACATATTAGTATCAGGTTAGAATACTATTTTAGGAAACTACATATGTGTAGGTACATATTAAACTCGCCATTTTTGAAGTTTTGTCATGTTTCAGCCTTGATTTGAAGGGTCATTTATTATTCACGGACCAAGATGATTTTCTTATAAACTTTGAAGAGTTGCCTGAATTAATTAAACAGTATAATTCGTGTAATTGTTTTTATATGAAAATATATAATAAAAATTCCGATATCGGTGAGTATAAAAATTAAAAATAAGTGGTTTTCCATGCTGTGATACATGTCAAATCTCAAATTACACGTTTTTCTATTGCTTTTTATTTTAATGGTTTTTCAGATTTAAATCAGGAACTTAACAATACTACCTTCATAAATACGAGTCCTTTAGTTAAGTGTAATGCTGTTTTGGGTTCATCGTTGTTGGTAACTAAACAAATAATTAATGATTACTTACTAAAAAATGATGGAGAATTTATACTAAAAGAATACAAGGCAAACCATACATTGAGTGATTCAAACCGTAGGAAACTAATAACACTTTTGGCACAATTTACGGAGAAGCAGTTTACTGTGGTCGACAAACACGCAAAAATAGCAGTTGCTACTGCTGCTATTGAATTGTTTCCGTCATATAAACAGGAAAATAGTAGCATTGGAGGGATAGATTTTTTTTATAACCCAGATCCATATCATCCAGGGTATTTACATACAAAATTAAAAACATTAACACAAAAAGAAGAAATTTGAAAAGAAAGTATTCAACGTCAAAGGAAGATCAAACATATACAGAAGAAATCATTATTAATGATAGCAACAATGTGTTAGAAGAACTTGAATTTTTAAAACACTGTGATCTAAAGCTGCAAAGACAGGAAGTATTGGCCAAATTGAAAAATACGTTAAAAAAACGTAGACAAATTAGCCAACATATTGAAGGTGTGGAATATTTTAAAGAATTTCCATATTTCTTCGAAGCACCTGAACTTATCCTTGAAGATTTTGCTTTAGAATTCCCGGATAAGGCTAAGAATTTTATCGATCACTGGACGAAATACTCAGTTCTAGAGTCATGTGGAATTAATTACGATCCTGGTGATTATATTCCACTATTTAAACCAATTTTAAAACTCCTGCGACTAATACCACCCACAGCAAAAGGAAAATTGGGCAGCCGCCTAGCATTCGAAAAGGGTGTTGAAAAGTTAATAAAATTTCAGAAGGTAAATAATTTGAAATTCATAAAGTTCTTTCTGATTAAACACTAATTTACCCTATATGTTTCACAGATCGGATTCAATCACGAAGAATATTCCGAACACATTCATCCAGACGATACACAACCGCATATTTTAGCAATTGGAACAGCTAAGAACGCTATTTCCCAATATATGATCTATGTCGATGGTCATTTAATGTGTCTTCCAGAAAATTTTAATTTCATTCAGGCGTTAGATCTTTTATTCAAATCACATTTTGTTTTTAATTTAAAATACCATTTAAGTCTCCACTCGTTTTGGACATTTTTGCAGGAATATATCTATCAGATTCCTGGCAATAAGGTAACTAATAGAGTAAAGGAAATTTATATAAAATTTAAAATATATTTGGAAGCTGAGAAGAATATGGATACAGGGTCATATAACATTTAATGTGTAACTTTAGAATTTTTATGGGTTTTTTTTTCATTAACTTAATTTTCATTTCACAAATTATTTTTGCTTCATTTATTATACTTTTTGTGATAACAGTTCCTATAAACTAAATTATTAACATAGATAATGTTATAATGAAGTCTACTAATGTTAATTGATTGAAGAAATTTACCTTAATTTTAAATAATTTAGTACTATAAGAATAGTTATT
Organism: Tipula helvola; assembly: GCA_963556165.1. NCBI lineage: Eukaryota > Metazoa > Arthropoda > Insecta > Diptera > Tipulidae > Tipula > Tipula helvola. Next base: position 99,957,361 of record OY744482.1, read on the forward strand.
CAAATTTGAATTGTTATTTAGTATTATTTTTACTATTATTATTCTTTTTTGTGGCAGAACAGAATTAAAATGCCAAATTAATATTGTTTTAAATGTGATTTCTTTTTTAGTACAATATCAGACTGTATTTCGCATTTAAGATTAGAGCACCATTATTATGATAATGGAGAAAATAATATTAAATGTGTGATAAACAAAAACTGCGATAGAATTTTTAAATTTTACAGTGGACTTCGAAGGCATGTCTGTAAATTAGAACTTAGAAATGAAAATATTTCGATCTCAAATAAATGCACCACATTAAATGTCGAGAAAGAAATTCAAACCCATGATTTGCGTAACACGAATGAAGAAAGCTCGTTTATTCAAAATCAGTCTTCAGGGTCGAATACAGAGCACGATTCAGATGATGCCATCAATGAAATGAAAAAAAGCGTTACAGATTTTGCTTTTAATCTAAATTCAATGGGCATTGCTCAATCAAATATAAACCAAATTTTATAACTAACTAACGGGGTGTTAAAGAAGGTTGGAGAAGTTTTTATTTAAGCATGTTTGCAATCTAATCCAAATTTTAAAAATTCCAATGAACTTCAAATATATAGAAATACAATTCACCAGTTTAATTACACAATTAACGAACATGCGACTTATTATAAGAGAGATAAACAGTATGAGAATAGCACGTTTATTGAGGAGCTTGATTCGGACAAGAAGCACTTAGACAGCTGGATAAACTTTTAATATTAATTGCACTTGCACTCGCAATATCACTTGTTACAAAAACAAATTAAATGATTTTTAGACGACAATTTCTCAGCAACTGATTTTTATTTTTATTATTTACGTTGCATCGAAATATATATATTTATTTGTTTGTACATAGGTAATAAAGTACATAAGCTTATTTACATTACAATGTTTTTTTGTGTATATGGTATGGTGTGTTAATGGTACATAAAATAATTTATTTTTATTTAGATAACAATATATAAAAAATACATAGGTACAACAAATCATTATACACAAATTAAATCATTATAAAGAATCAAATTATATGTGTGCTATGTTGATATTTCTGTATTGTTCCTTACTTTGAGATAGTATCGCGATAGGTAGTATGAAGCAATAATAGTACGCGTTGGCTGGCGCCGACGGTCGCTACACGTTCTTCGTCGAACCCGTCCAAAGAAAAATAGGTCTTCATTGGCAAAAAAAAGTTGTCAAGTCAGGCGATGGTTTTTCTCACTTAGACCGGCTTAGTCCATTAAAGTTTTATTATGTTCCTACTATAGAAACCATTAAGGTACTATTTCAAAACGAATCATTTATAGAAATATATTTTTCCCAAAAACTTTGTCATCACTATATTTTAGACAACTTTTGTTGCGGAACAACTTACAAACAACATTCATTTTTTAAATTAAATCCTAATGCGTTACAAATTCAGCTGTATTACGATGATTTTGAGGTAACAAATGCTTTAGGAAGTAAAACGGGTATTCATAAGATTGGTGCTATATATTTCACTCTCAGGAATTTACCAACCAAATATTTGTCATCACTTAATAATATTCATCTGGCAGCTTTATTTTATGTTAGCGATATGAAAAGAGACTGTGACTTTAGTCAGATTTTGGAACCAATATTGAATGACTTAAAAAAATTAGAATCAACTGGAATACAATTAGGCGAAACATTGTTGAAGGGAACTTTAGTGGGGATTAGCTTCGATAATTTAGGGGCTAATACTATGCTAGGCTTCGTAAAATCATTTCGTGCTAATAATTTTTGTAGAATATGCGAGGTTTCCGAAAGATACACAAGAAATGTATGCGAGGAATCAGTGAATTCATTAAGAAATATTGAAAAATACCGTCAATTGGTAGAACAAACCCAACTGCCTTCATCAAATCCTAAAGAGACTCTGGGAATTAAAGAATACTGCAGTTTAAATGATTTATCTTATTTCGATATTTTCACAAATGCTACTGTCGATGCGATGCATGACGTACTCGAAGGAGTTATGCCATTTGCCATGAAGGCATTCTTTCAGTTTCTTTCTTTTGGATTCAAAATTACTTACGCTTAATGAAATTAATATTAGAATCAACAATTTTAACTACGGTATACTAGAAAATAAAAACATACCAACATCAATCTCATTACAAAAATCTAGTGCATCTTTAGGATTAACCGCAGGCCAACATTGGTGTTTATTCACTAAATTGCCGTTTATTTGTTCTGATATTATAAGTAAGTGCTTAGCATAATTTGAAATTATAAGAACTCTTTATGAATTATCAAAAATCTTGTTCTCTCCATCCATTTTAATTGCAAACATTGAAAAAATTAAATTACTGATTTCAGAGCATTTGCAATGTATTATTAGAGATTATCGATTAGATTTAATACCTAAACATCATTTATTAACTCACTATCCCACGATTATAAGTAAAATGGGACCAGTCGTTCATTTCTGGGCTATGCGATTTGAATCGAAAAACAGGTGGTTTATTAGATTAGGCTCTCAATTGAATAATTTTAAAGACATTTGTCTAACCCTAGCAAACAGACATCAACAGCACTTCTGCAACGTTTGGCAAAATTTGAACCTTAAGGCAAATTCTGTATCTAGTAAACTACGTGTTTTAAAAAATGAAAATTTACGTTTCGACATAGCGCAAATTAAACTTTTAATAAATGAAGATACGAGTAATCACTTAATTTACACAGTTTCATGGTTCCAGAATGATTTTTACTATCGAATAGGATTATTTGTTTGTATCTCTAATAAAGATTTCACATTTGGAAAAATATTAAACATATATTTATGCAATGGTGAAGTGGTTTTAGAAGTGGAAACTTATACTAGCTCATACTCATTTGAAATGAGTTCTTATGAGATCAGTAATTCTTTTAGTATACAATTAATAAATTTAAAAGATCTTGCAATTAAAGTTTCATTTGAATCGATATTATCAAATAGTAATGAATTATTTATATTTTCAAAAATTTGTGTTGATTATACGAGTTTGTCGGTTTAGTTTCACTTTAATTTTTTAGAATTCGTTACGTTCTATTAATTATTTTAATGTAATAAATATGTATATAATTATACACAATGTTGAATTAAAATATTAAGCTGTTAAATTACAAAAAATTATTTGATTGGATTTTATAATAAAAATTAATAAAATATAATTTAATTTGCGTTTTTATTAAATAAAAGGTAGTCATTAAATATTCTGTAAGTATTAAAATAAATCTATTTCCATATAAAATCAATATCATGATAGTATTACCGTGAACAAATAGAATTGGGTTGTTTTACATATTCCGCGGTGTTCCTCATATACCTTGAATCTTGGGATATCAACGCCGAAATTGTATTTTTGTGAAGGTGTAGTCAGTGTTAATTTAACACTTTCATTGGGATTTCTTTTTTACTTTGAATATAATTTTTATACTAATTTTTATTAAACTAAAGCCGAAGGTAGTATCAACCATACTCTCTTTGGGGTTAGATTTATTATATTTCATCATTGTTTTTATTGTATTTAAGCAGGAATCAAATCATTTCTAGATTATTTTTAATATATTTTAAGATTTATTTAAATAATTTTAAGTATAATATTAACTTCCACCTACTAGTATTAAATGAAAGCCTTTATTAAATCTAAAAAAGTTTTACAAGTTTTTTAATTCTATCAAGAAACTTAAAATTAAACCCGATTTTATTGTAGTCATATATATACACCCCGAAAAGCATTAGATTTAATCTAAAAAATTTTACCGTGTTCCTAATAGCCCATATTCCACAACTAACATATGCTCCTATCATCGCAAATATCTCTAATAAAGTGTCTGCTTAACTAAGGGGGCGGTTTTCATGGAAAACTTCAGTTGTGCAAGAGCCTTAAATGTGTGTCCGTTTTAGTGAGGTGTCCCTTAAAATGAGGTTTCACTGTGTTCTATAATTTATTTATTTATAAAAAAAACTTAATTAGAAAAACACAATAATTAATGTTTCTATAGTCCGCGGTCGAGAACCAAAAACATTCTCGACCGCTCGCTATCAAAGTCCAGACTTAACTGATGTACAATTTTAAAAAAATTAAACGCTTTTTTTTCTCTCATCCGATTCCAAAACAAAAATTATTCGCGACCACCACGCTCTCAACGCTCCTGCAATCACGTTAACCACACACCAAAAGAGGCAAATGCTCTCCCTAACAAGCACATGGCCAATGTCACCGTATATCACCGCACTAATGTAATCGCTCGAACAACCGACACAAGCAATCACTGATAAAGCAATGGAATTCGTCACTGTGATACGATCGCAACAAATGACGCACGCTCAACCAATACAGCAACAAGCGTATTAAGCAATCGGCACTCGTCAATGAGGAGAAACAAAAAAAATTAATACATGATGCAGTGCTGGACAAAAGCACACACGCAACAGACCGAAAACAAATGCGATCACTTAGGAACACAGATTGCCTGTAAATGTCTGTTGACTTGGCTGAAGAAAAACTTGAATTTTTAAAAAAAAAATTTTATTGTTTCATTCCGATTTATAAAAAATAACATTTTATTGATAAAACTCGTAATCAGGCTTTTCCTCTTGTTGAATTCCACATTTTTCGCAATATAAATCCACAACTTCATTAGTATCTATACGACGAATCTCCAATTTCGAGTTTTGTTCGTCGACTGTAAATTTGATTGAATATAAGTATATTGACCTCTTACTAGGTTCTGGTTGCATTATAATAACACTAGATTCACTAATAAATTGAAATTGATTTGTGTTTGATTTATGAATCTCTTTCAAAATAAATTCAAACATGGATAACCACGTGCCTTCGTCTTCATATATGGTTACTTCCTAGAATATAAAATTGGAAGTGTTTAATAATAAATGCGTATTGGACTTGAAAATAGTTTTATACTTACGAATAAATTCTCTAAATTATTGAGGAGCTGCCAGTTACGACTGGTATTTTCGAAAGAACATCTTTCTAATGATATCAACGTTTTTATGGCACGTTGTTGCAAATTCTGTAGCATATTTAAATCAATTTTAATGTCTTTAAATATTAGCAGACGAACTTTTAAATTATCGAAAATTCTGTAATCATTCAAATTACAGTATATCTCTAAAATAAGTTTATGGCTATCCAATGTGATTGTTTTTAATTCCTCTATGAAACCTTCGATGAAATTGTAAGTATTTTCCCCTTTCAAATAAATTTTCACACTACCTTCTTTACGACCTGGTATAATTCTATGGTGTTTGGATATGAACACATCGTTACACCATCTATAATTTGTGTCTAGCACAATTACTTTAACGTTGTCCAATTCAATTAAATCTACAAATAACGATAAACTCATGTTGTCGAAACCTCTTCCATCAACGCAATAATTAACATTAAATCTTTCTTTTAATTTATTAAGAACGTCGATCTCTTCTATTAGTTTAATAGTATCATGTAGCTCGCTTGATTCATATGCTACATATAGATACAAAACATCGAGATCTAGAGTTTGAAACAAATGTTGAAATTCATATACCAAATACATGATACTAAGCATAGACGTTTTAATATTTTTGGCAATCAAATATTTTTTTATGCTTAAATGATTATTTTCAATAAGTTTGGCGAGTATTCGTTTTATCAAAAAATCAATTTCATAAGTTAGAAGATTTGAGTTGTACGGGTCATCACGAACATCACTAATTGCTAATCTTAACCAAAGTAGATCAATAATATTTAGATCATTGGCATAATTAAGCGTTCCGATATGCCTAAGGATTATTGGTAATACCGAATAGATGTTATTATTTAAACGGATTCTCCGCAGCAGATTATCTTGTTGCCACGGAAAACCATTTGTCACAAAGAGATAACCTATTTTGTTACCATTCCGATATTTTTTAAATTCGTCAATTATATCAAATTTTTCACTAACACTTTGGTTAAACGAAACCACTTTAATGGGGTGGTTACCGTAAACAGAATATCCGAGCTTTTCTTCAATTTCTAAAATATACGCTTCCAAATTGTAGCGATATATGAATGCCTGAAAATAAAGGTTAAATTTTAACGATATTTTCGGTTCAATTTTCTCGGTTTTGATTATTTTACCTTCATAATATGAAACTCTGCTGCGGCTATAAATAAAGTAGGATTTTCCTCCCATGGAAATGAAAATTGCGAAGTGGTAACTAATTTATACATAAATCTTGCGTGATATTTATTTGCATCTAAACCAATAATAAGTTGCATTTCAAAACGTTCAGTTCCAATTTGTAGTAAATAATCGTACATTTCCCAATCAGTGTTTGTAAATGTCTGAAGCAAAGCTTTTTTCACTTTGTTTATTATCGATGGGTGAACCAAATATGAATGCGGCATAATCCCTGTTTAAGTCAAATTAACACTTATAAATAAAATATTTCGGGAAATAAAATGAAAGAAAAACTTACAATGTGACAGATCACGGTATAAGAGTTTGGTTATAATATCACTGGATTTTACAATTTTTTCCATATTAACTAACTTACTTTAATACTAACTAAAATAAAATGGGAGAACACTTGTATTTAATTAATAGATAAATAGGCAAATGAAATGTGTGCAACAACAACCCAATTCATTTAATATTTTTATCTATCGATTGAACGAAATTTTGCTTTTTGATGCCAAGTATTGTACATAATAAAAAGATAGCTTATCATTTTAGTATAAAATTGAGCTATCATGGAATTGCTTTTCGGTATCGACACTGTCACGTTATAGTTATTTACTTCACAAGGACGGTTAATGAGTTATTACAGTGCGGGTTCGATGTTTATTTGAACGAGTTCTGTGATGATCATTTAACGTACGTGCAACGTTTTATTTCACACTACATGGGACATTAATTCGATTTTTTCATTTAAAATTAAATTTTAAAGTAAAAACCACAGATAAGAATAGACAGATGTGGATCTTATACAGGCCAAATTTACATTCGAAACTTCAATACAATGATTTTCCAACCCAATCCTTTTAGACCAGGACGTGTATATTATAAAATAAAATTTACATTACTGTCTCTTTTTATTCTTTTTTAAGCATACTATTTTTATTACATCAACACAAAAACAAAACTCTTTTTTTTTTGGTCGGTCGTTGACGCTCGAAGAAGACGGACGTGTTTTTTGTCGCCCTCTTCGTTAATTTAATTTTTGTTATACTATAATACAAATTCATTCATAATACAAATTTTACGCAAGTCGATTATATTTTTGTTTTACATAGGAATATTTAGCCTGCAGCTAAATATTTAGCTCGACGAAATTGGGCAGTTAAATATTTAGCTCTCCAGTTAAATTATTCATACAAAAAACGAAATAAAATTAGCATACGCTGAATTTGTATTATGAAATAAATTGCAATTTAATAAAAGAAGAAAGGGAAGAAATATTATTTAACCAGATATTGCCTCTTTTTTTGTGAAATCGGACATTAGTGTATTAAATAAATGTAAAATAATATTAAGTGTAATAAGTGCAATAATTAATTATTTTTATTATTAATAATAGTAAATAGTGATAATAAAGTTTTAATGTGAATTTGGAAAATGTAATCCACCGGGATGCATTTGCCAGGCAATATTTTGAATTTTTAATGATGAAGATCGAATTTATTGAGTTCTTGATAAATTGCATGATTTTGGCAATAATATTTGTGTGGTTGTGGATAAAATTTGGATGCATGTCTCATTTTTTTTGATCAAATTAATATAAAGATTATAAAATTAATCCATTTTGATACGCACTTAATATTCATGTTTGTTCGTGTTTCATTTTCTAATACTTATAAGTATTATAGTACATATTGCGTTTTATATACAATGGATTATATGGAAGATTAACTCATAGAACCATTATGTTGGATTAATTTTTATATAAATTTTAAAATCATTATATAATTTGTACACATAGTTTAATATTTTAATATATACATATATCTTTATATACATAATATGTAATCAATTTTTTTTTTTCGCTGGCGCTACATCCCATAGAGGGATTTGGCCGCTTCATTTTGAAGTTTCGTAATCATTTTTGTTAACGGATAATGAGTGATTAATTCATTGATCCTACCCTTAACCAGCCGTGATTTTTTCATCACCCGCCGGGAATCGAACCCGGGACCTCCGGAGCGTAAAGCAAGTATGCTAACCACTGTGCCACCGGGGCGGCGCCCCGGTAATATATACATATATCTTTACCGGGATATACATATATATGTAATATATACATATATCTTTATATACATAATATGTAATCAATGACACTACATAAATAGCCGTGACATCAGTCTAAAAAAGTAAAATCATTAGTATAAAGAAGGGAATAAATATTTTTATTTTTCTATGAAACGTACACAAAATCATTTGGGATTTTAAAATTCATAATTTTATATCGCCTTTATTTTCAATTTAAATGAACATTTTTATTTATAAATAATAATAATTTGAAATTAAATATATCGAATTGCAGGTTGTACACAATTTTAATTGAAATTAATAAAATTTTAATACACAATTTTGCATTTTAGCAAATTGATTTTTTTTTTTCAAACATCGTCAGGCTTCGTGTTTCTTTAAAAATTTCATTTCGTACTTTCGTAGATTACTAGATTATTTTATTTCTTTTTTAACTTTAGTACAAATTCGCTCGTCGAAATGAAATGATGTATATGTAGGGATGGTACTCATTTAATTATGTTTTTGTTTACGTGATTTTTTTTGTTAGGAAAATGTTTTTGTTTTCTTGAAAATTGTTTGGCGGCAGAAAGTATTCTTGTTTGCGGAATAAATTTTTATTAATTAATTAAATGCAATACCCACGAGATAAGTAAACACTAATAAAGTGTATTTCAATAATTTTGAGGAAATATAATTTGTGAATTGCGGTTTTAAATAAGTTAAATTTTTTTGAGTTTCTGAAAATCATAAAACGTTGATGGAGCATTGTTAACTGTAAGTCAGTGGTTGAAGGCATCAAGAAACGCGAACCAATGCACATCCTTCTTTCTTCAAATCAAAAATAATGAAACGTCAAAAAAATGTCCAATATTTTCTTAATGCTTTGCATTACCCAATATTCCGACAAGCGACAACCTTACAACACATCTATGCTCATTGAAGTTCAAATTTGTACTAAACTACTAAACAAAAGAAAGAAATGAAGAAAATGAAATGTTTAAAGGGACACGAAGCATGACGATGTTTTGAGAAAAAAATAACTTTACAAAAATGCAAAATTACTTATAAAATGATTATTAATTTTAATCAAAATTGTTCACAAATTGCATTTCGATATATTTAGTGTCAAATTATTTATATTTGTAAATAAAAATATTCATATAAATTGAAAATAAAGACGATATAAAAAAATGTATTTGAAAATCCCATATGATTTTTTTACGTTTCATAGGAAAATAAAAATCTTTATACCCTTATTATACTACCACACATTTTTGTGTCACGGCTTTTTATGTAGTGGCATTGGCAACCGGGTAGGATAATATATTTTGAGCGTAAGAGCACTTCTGTCAAAACACATTTTTTTTTTTGGATTTCTCTTTTTTTTATTTTTTTTTTTTGCCATAGTCGTACATAAATTTTGAAATATTACAAGGTGAGTTAATTTATTTCTGACTGTATTTGTTATTTTCTAAATTTTCTGCCCTTAGAAAATCTATTTAGTCACAAGAAACAAAAAAAAATCTTTATTTTAATAATAAAATGTAATACATACATACATTTTCAAGCATTTTAACTAGAGAAAAAAAAACCCGCAAACAAAAAATAGTTTCGCCGGCTATGAACGTTTTTATATAAATATCAAAGAAACAAAATGGCCACTGTAATTTATTTGTATTTTTGGTAAACAAACAGTTTAGTTTTAATTTTTTTGATAGAAAACTAAAACGGATTTTAATTGAAATGGGTGGCCATAATAAGGTTGAAGTATACTTTAAAACTGCACAATTATTTTTAATTTTCATTCGTGTGCATTAAATTAAGATCGCAGGGATTAAAAATATTTTGAAAAAATATACACTTGACAATTACCTAAAACAGTTAATTAAACATGGTTTATAATTGATTTTTCTTGTATTAATTTGCTTCATAATGAAGCAATTTATCACACAAGTCTGAATTAATTTAACCATTTTATATATTTCATTGAAAATTTTTAACTTTATTTCTATGTTAAATATGCAACACAAAACATGAAAAAACAAAAAAAAAAAAAATTAATTTTTTTGACAGAAGTGCGTTTACGATTTTCGTATTCTCTTTTCATACATTTTAAATTTTACACTCTCTCTATATATCTTTATGCTCGAAGGGCATTGGTTACGTCCCGGCTATACATAATGCATATGTATAAAGGAGTAAATGAAATGAGAATGTTTTTATATGGATGCATTTTCATATTGATACGCATTTATGAAAGAGTATAATGAAAATATTTGTTTTCTGTATGTGTGTGAGGGGTTTCGTTTAATATTGTATGATACTAGGATTCTAGTATTTTTCCTAATGTTGTTTTCATTCGTTTCGTTGTGTTCATTTAATTAAAGTGATCTTTATATACCGAGAGCGGCACATGCGCAACACAAATATGATGAATTGTGTTATATGATGTTATGTTTTTGATCCAAATGGAATTCTTAATTCTTATATGAATATTTCGTATAATCGAGTAAATTGGATCGAATGGGTCATATAATTCATATTAAATCATTATATGAATAGGTACATATTTCATATGACACAATTTGTTTGGGTATTTTGGTTTTAATGCGGGGTAGTAAAAACAATGTAGAATTATATTAATTGTTAAATTAATTTAAATGGAGTCTTATGCGTAATTATCCAATATATGTATGTATAGTTTAAATTTTAATTGTTTTCTATTTAACTTATTAATTATTTTAAATTGAAAATATATTATTAAAATTAATTATTTATTAATTGTTTTAAATTATCTAATAATAAGCGATTTAATGTAGGAAGGAATCTGTGTACCTCATTACGGAGTCAGGCTTGTTGTAAATACATTAGTGTTGGTTTTGATTTTGCTGTTGTTTTTGGTTGGTTTTGGTATACTAATAC